>PISX010011557.1:0-64754 GCA_004024625.1 Mellivora capensis | reverse complement strand
TTATGCCTCCATCAGAAAGGATGAATACCCGACTTTTGTAGCAACATGGACGGGACTGGAAGAGATTATGCTGAGTGAAATAAGTCAAGCAGAGAGAGTCAATTATCATATGGTTTCACTTATTTGCGGAGCATAACAAATAACACGGAGGACATGGGGAGATGGAGAGGAGAAGGGAGTTGAGGGAAATTGGAGGGGGCGATGAACCATGAGAGACTATGGACTCTGAAAAACAACCTGAGGGTTTTGAAGGGGTGGTGGGTGGGAGGTTGGGGGAGCCTGGTGGTGGGTATTGTGGAGGGCACACATTGCATGGAGCACTGGGTGTGGTGTAAAACTATGTATGAATTCTGTTACGCTGAAAAGAAATTTTTAAAAAAATTTAAAAAAAAAGAAATAAGCATGTAGCTTTTTAATTTTTTTTTTTTTGCATCTTTATGAGCTAAAGTTGGAGGTTCATGTGGGCTAACATATACTCTCACCACAGACCCCTCATGCTTGCTCTTCTCTCTGCCTGGAGTTCTTCCCCTCGGGTCTCATGGCTCCACCTCTCACATCATTCCTGCTCTAACATCTGCCTGTCTCAGAGGCTTCCCCAACCCTCCTATATAAACCAGCAGCCCGCCCACTTCCCAGGCTCCGTTTTCTCCCTGACCTTTGTTACCCCCTCCTATGCTACAGATTTCTTGGCAATTGTCTGCTCTCCCTTCTAGAACATAAAGAGAAGGGGAACTTTTATCCCATTCCATTCACTGCTATATTCCTAGTGCCTGGAGAGCAATTCAACAATCGTTCATTCATTCATTCATTCATTCATTCAGGGAGTTAGTCCGTCATTTACTGAATGAACTCCAGAGCCCACCGTCTACCATTGATTTAACTGGCTCAAAATTTCACAGAATGCAGAGGCAAATTATGGGCAAGACCCCCCACTTCACAGCTCCCACATAGAAGCTCGGCCCATCTGAAGTTCGGGAACCAGGGCTTCAAGGCAGGGGAACCTCAAGGCTCCTCCTTGGGCTTGCCCCTGGCCCCATGGTGGGAGAATGCAGCAGACTGTCCCCAGGGGGCTGCTGTTCCCGGAGGCATGACCCACTGCCAGGTGGCTCCCAGTGAAACAGAAGCAAGGAATCCCCTCTTCCCCATGCCCAGCCCCAGAACACTGGCCTCTTTCGGAGACCCAGAGGGGAGACAAGACCGCCAGATCGAAGGGTGGGGGCCCACCCGCTTACTGCAGTCTGTGGGGCCATCAGCCCACTCACCCCAACTTGGGAGACAAACTGAGGAGGGTATTGTTTGGTAAGAATGGGTTTTCTGCTATTGTACAGAATAAAAAGCTGTCTTTTCATTCTGTTGGACTGCAGGATAAACCAAGTACACAGCTTTTTGTTTACAAAGAAACCACCTGTTTACCATTTGTAAAGGGACTTGATTGCCTCTGAGAAATACTGGTGTGGAGCCACAGCGTTCTACCCACTGAGGAGTGTAGGAGGCACAGAAATGGGAGAGAGAAGACAAAGAAAAAAGTTATGGGTCTTTAGGGACATTCAGTCTTCAGGAGGTTGAGTGATAATAATGGAAACTATGGTCAGCTGAGCCTTGTTAAGGGCATGTCCAATGCAACTACTGAACTCACACATTCTTGTAATTATCCATATTTTACAGATTGAGAAACCGAGGTCCAGGGTCATATGACTGGCCTAAACTCTACCAGCTGGTAAACCGTCAACCACAGATTTAATCCCAAGCCTCAGTTTTATTCCCTGAACAAATGTGCTGCACTGGCCTGCTGGGACACAACTTCACTCAACTCAGATCTAGACGCTCCCAGCAGGCCTGGGTGGGCCCTGGAATTCCCAGTCTACCCTGGAGGATGGCCAGTCACCAGGAAGGAACTCCCCTGCCATGGGATAGGGAGCAGAGGGAAGTACAGAGCTGGGCTGAGGGACTGGGGCACATCAGAGCTGGCAAGTGTGTGGCACAGGGTCACTGGGTCTATGAGGACAGTGGCATCAGGAGATGACATCGGCCAGGAATCCAGCATCCAGAAGTCGTGGCTGGTAGTTGCGGCAGGGAAAGAGGTCAGAGCCAAGCATGGGGCCGCTCAGCAGGCTGGCTGGGCAGAGCCCAGGTTTAGGGCTGAGCAGTGAGCAGGCAAGAAACAGGACTGAGGCCAGGGACATCGCCCCAGTGGGCCCCAGTGGCCCAAGGAATACAATTCCACCCAGTATCCTTTGCAACCAGAACCATGGGGTCCTAGTCAACTAGGGCACCCAGCTCCCCAGTGCACGGTCCTAAAGGACTACTGGCAGGAGCCTGTATGGCGGCACCAGGACACACAGACCTGACCCAGGGGACAAGAATCCCTCCTCCAATCAATTCTCCTAGATTCTGAGAGCATCGGGCCTGACAAGCTTCCAACCTTTAGAGAAAGAAGCTTAAGGAAATGCTTTCCTCTTCAACCAGTGCCCCCCAAAGTGCCAGCCATGGCGACAGAAGGAGCAAACACCAGCTCGCAATTGCTGGCACGCTGCATCCTCCTTTGGGAGGGTCTTTCAGCGATAACAGGGTCAACTGGACGGCCCTGTGAACTCAGGGGCTCTGGAGCAAGATCATGTGGTCAACGACCGGTAACAGTGTGTGAACAGGGGTGTGCGCTGTTCTAAACCATTCCGCTCCAGCTCCTTGGGCACATGCGCTCTCTCCCCCAAACCAGTGCTGCCGTGTCACGTGCGTCCCAGCTGACTGACAGCATGGGAAGCTGGGCCTCAAGGACTCCTAGGGCATGATTGGTTTATCTCGACTCAAAAGAGGGGGTGGCTGTCACACACCAGCTTCTTCTGCCCCTTTGCTTTCAAGAGCAATAGAGTCACTGTTCCTCAGAAACAAAGATGGTGTGACCACTTGTGAATTAGGAAAGGAAGAAAGATTGCCGGGCCCAAGTCTTTTAGGGAGAAATTCCTCTTCCCTTTGGTGAGAAGCAGCCAGCAAGTTTCCTGTAAATCTGATAACTAACAAGGCCGAAACTCCAGGGGCTGAATCTGTCAGAGAGAAGAAAGGCTGCCTGAGTTATTTCAAAGGGGCAAATTATTACTTCATACACATCTGATGCTAATCCAAGTCTTTATCACCTGAGATGACGCCCTCTGACTGCCGACATCCCAAGGCAGCTCTACAGCAGATCCAAGAGACCCTGTCTGGCACATGTCTTCTGCATCCATTAAAGGCTGTGTTCTGTCAGCAAAGGGATTGGGAAAGTGCCATCTTTCCTTCAGACCCATCCTCGGAGAGATGTCCGCCTCGTTAATGACAAGGCCACTTTGTCATCTCTCAGAGCAGACCTTCCCCTGGCTGCCTTGGGGAAGAACCTGCTCCCCTCCTTTCTGCTTCACGCCTTTGCTACCTGTCAGGTTCCATCTTGCTCGGGTCTGTGGTCACTTGGAATTAGCTGTGAAGTAGAAAGAACTGGCTGGGAAGGCTGATGTGTCCCGAAGCAGAAGGGTTGCCAATCTGATTAGAAAAGGAAGCAGAAGCTCGGGGTTTGTCACAGCCCTTCAGTGATCTGCTGGGCAATCTCTGACAATGGTTCTTCAATAATGGGCTCATGATCCGGAGGACGGGAATGAAGATGGCGGCCTCCCAATCTCCGGCCCGGAGGAGCCAGGAGTTCGGGGCCCCACTCCTAGGTGCACCCTCAGAGAAAAGCCCCAGCCACTCCCGTCTCCCTCGCCTCTGGCTGCGCTCCGAGCTCACCCAGCCTGCGACCAGTTCAAGGACTGTGTTGCAAAAAAATAACACCCTGTCGTGAATGCCAACTGTAGGATTTGTGAATGTCTAAAGTCCTGGGATATCTTACATGTTTCCTTACACAGATTTCATAATTTTGCACTAATTTCAGGTTACATTAGTGTGTTCAGCATGTAAACAACTTCAATAAAATGACATACAAATAAAAGGTAAAAAAAATAAAAATAAAAAAATAATGGGGTCATGAATCCTGCCAAAATCTGATGAAAACTATGGATCCTCTTCTCAAAAAAGAAAAAAAAAAAGAGCCCATACATGCAACCTACACACTCACAAACACACACACACACACACACACACACCCCATTTATGGACCACAGATGAAAACCCAACCCCAAGACCTACCTATGCTCCTCTTTTTCTCTGTTATAGGTCCTTTGGGTTCTGTGGATAGATAGATTTGGATTCTCAGCACTGAAAGAATAGCCTAAGTGGGCTTGTTACAGCGGCATATATCTGGAAGGGAGGAGGTCTGAGTTTTAGTTCTTCCAGTCTCTAATTCCTTGGGTGTAGGAAAGCTGTATTTCCTCTAGTCATTCCATTGCTTAAAAAAATATATATAGATACACACACACACACACACACACACACACACACACATATATATATATATAATGCTTCCATCAGAAAGAATGAATACCCAACTTTTGTATCAACATGGACAGAACTGGAAGAGATTATGCTGAGTGAAGTAAGTCAAGTAGAGAGAGTCAATTATCATATGGTTTCGCTTACCTGTGGAGCATAAGGAATAACACGGAGGACATGGGGAGATGGAGAGGAAAAGGGAGTTGGGGGAAATTAGAGGGGGAGATGAACCATGAGAGACTGTGGACTCTGAGAAACAAACTGAGGGTTTTGGAGGGGAGGGGGGTAGGGGGTTGGGTAAGCCTGGTGGTGGGTGTTATGGCAGGCATGTATTGCATGGAGCACTGGGTGTGGTGCATAAACAATGAATTCTGGAACACCGAAAAGAAATAAAAAATAAATAAATAAAATAATATTTTAAAAGCGGGGGAGGTGATGAACAACTTCTCCAAGGAGTCTTAAGGGTTCCTTAAGGAACAACCAGGTGGTTGAAGCTGGGGGCAAGGTAGAGGCTGAGTGAGCAGGGGTTCGACTGAGCAGGGCATTCTCCGACCCTCCCATTCAACCGGAGAAGCTCTTCTGGTCTTGAAGAGTTTGAGCAATCTGGATTAGAGGATCTCTGTGGTTCCTTCCAGGGCTGACTTTCTAGAAGTCTAAGTCTGACCAGAACAGAGAGATGAACCAACGAAGAACAGCTCAGAAGGGGCCTCAGTGGGATCTGCAGACCCCAGACCTTGCCTCTGCCCCCAACAGAATAGAGGTCTGTCTTCAACCTTGCAGCCCCAGAGGTCACTGACTCGAAGCCAGATGCACCTGGCATGAGATGCAAAAGGTACGGAAGAAAGCCAGGAAGAAAGACCTTGCTGGGGAAAGAGAAGAGGCACACCACCAGGCAACCACTGACAAGCCCTCCAGTTCTAGGGAGCTGAACCTTGCAGAGCTCCAGGGGCACCGAGTGAATGCTGAGAGAACGACCAGCCTGCTCCCGACCCATTCAGCATGGAGCTGTGTTACTGGTATTGTTCTGCTAACTTGCTAAATAGCTATAATTAAAACAGGGCTATTATCATTAATTATGATCTTCCCTCTTCTGATTGGCAGGTTGGTGCTTTTACCAAGTTCCAAAGAGCAGCATTTCTGTATCTTACAGGAAGCAAGAGAGAGAGAGAGAGAGAGAGAGGTGGGGCTGAACAGAGTTCTGACTCTGGAGCAAGGGGCACAGTGGCATTGTGGGCGCGGCAAACCTCTGTGCCCCTGCAGGCAGGCTCCCCTGCCAGCCCCTCCAGACACAGCAGCCCGCTGCCTGTCTCCCTGACTCCCCCACACGCTGTCACAAGTTGAGCCCTTGTACTCTTCACAAAGTAACGTGATGAGATTGGGAGAGCAGTCGAGACTCCACAGGCAAGAACAGGGCCAAAATCCCACCCAACTTCCCAAAGATTCACTGAAATGTCACCTCTTCCATGAAACTTGTCCTAACCCCTCCCCTTCCCATGGCCCCTTCACCTGCTCCAGGTCAGAATGAATCACTCTCTCGTCATTCCCTTCACTCTATCTACACCTCCCTTTTCCCTCGTCTTACACCACCCATCTTCGATGATGTCTACCGCCATCAAGTTGGAGAGAGACTCACTGGAGGCTCCCAAATCCTGGGAGTGCTAGGAGGGGGCCCGCCCCACGCCCGTGACACCTCCCCTTCCTGAGCCCCAGCTCTCCAGCAGCCTGCGGAAGACCCCCGCCCGCACCGCAGCTCCCACCCAACGTGTCCATGTGCACACAGGGACTCCATGTGACATTGTCTAAATAAACGTCATCACTTCCAAGTCTGCTACGAAAGGCAAAAGGAGATGAAGGGTTAGAAGTGTGAGACCCCTGGTGTCTCCTCACGGCAAACCTTGGCCTGATCCAGGACAATTTCCAGAACTATGGTTGTCAGACTTGAAAGTGTCAAAATCAGGAGAATAAAGGCAGACAGGTAGAAACCAAGTGAAACTTGCATACAGGTCATTGAAAAAATAAGAAAAAAATAATGTATAAGTGTAACATGATGTCTTGACATAAACTATTACACTGGGTTAAATGGAAACTTCACTCATTTATAAAAACGAGACAAGACCAAGTAGGTCTCACCTCCCTCATGGAACAGACATGAGAAGTCAGAGGGGCTGTTTATATTTTCGTAATACTAAAGTCATCTGATAAAATACAGGACAGCAAATTAAATTTGAATTTCAAATAAAGAATGAATAAATTTGGGATAGTACAGGACTATCCCAATTATTGCATAGAACATGTTTATCTGAAATTCAAGTTTAACTGTGCATCTGGAATATGTATTTGTTTAATCTAGCAACTCTACCTAATACCCAAACATCTTTTACTTGGTCATAAATGGAAAAAACAAGTAAGCCTATCCTTGATATTGACAGAGAATTTTTTCTTAAAAGTTTTTTAAAAGGGGGGGCATTAAAGAGTCTCTTGACTTCCCTTTTAAGAAGGTCAACAGAATGGGGGCCCCCACCCCAAACTCACTCCTTCTACACACAACACAAAGCCAAAGCCTGGACTGACCCCAGCCACTGAGATCTGTTTGCCATTGGTATTTGCCATTGCCATTTTCCTTACTCTAGACCCTTGCTTTTGGTACCACTGCCTAAACGCTCTTAACCCCATCTCTGTGAAATGCTCAAGGTCCGCCTTTGCCCATCTTACCTAGAAAACATTCCCTGCCCCTCCCAGACTGTCCATCCTCCAGCCTCTGCCCAGTGACATTCATCAGCACGTGATGATGATGTCTCGAGGTGGGTGTCGAATCTTTCCACTTGTACCCCACCCCCAACAGTGCTGGCACTACTCCAGGCAAACAGTGACCTTCATTAAAAAAACAAAATGCTGAAAGGCATTTCTCTTTCATGAGATAAATACAGAGCTGAGGAACTCAAACTCAGTGGGGTAAAAATTGGGCTCAAATCTATTCACTCCTTGAAGAATGAGACGGAATTTCCTTATAGGCCAATTAATTACCTTTGAGCCTGTTACGAAAAAACTGATCACAGGTGTGTAGTACATGGGTACCTGGTCCTCTACCCCTTTGGGCACCTGCATCTTGGTCTTTGTTAGCCCTCCATCAGAGATTGGATATAAAAAAAATCAAAAAAGTTGAAACTCAAAACTCAGGCCAGTGATACCAGCCCTGTCTGTTTTTCCCCAGGATGGAAGAGTGCCTTTAGCTGACAGTAACTTGTCTGGCCTGAGAGTAAGTGAATCTCAACCTTGCGCCATCCAAAGATGGTACAACCTGAGGAAAAGAGGCATTCAAGTCAGAGAGACCTACGTTTGACTTCTAGGTGGTTCACCTTGGGCAATTCCCATAATCTCTTTGGCTTCAGTGCCATCATTGGTAACATGGGAATAAGTACCCCTAACTCATAAAGTTGTTATAAAGAGGAACAGAGCTTGGTGAAGCACTTAGCTCAATGCTTGGCAGATTGGACACGTAATAAATGTTGGTTTTCAAATTTTTATCCTAAGACTTGCCACGGTTGACACAGTAAACAGAAGAAAGCCTGAAAGAGGAGCAGTCCCATTTGAAATCAGGAACACCCCAATCCACCCCTGCATTTCGACTACTTCTGCACATCTCTCTCAATGCCTCCCTGAGTGATTGATCGTTATTTTGTCTAGTACATCTAAATTTTTATTGGGCATACAGATCACCTAGTATGGACACATTTCAGGTACCTTGCTGCCTAACAAATTCCCATCAAAATGTAGTGGCTTAAAACGCCACGATTTTATTATATCTTGTGAATTTTATGGTTCATAAATTCCAGGAGGGCTTGGCCGGGCAATTCTCCTGCTCCCTGTGGCATCACCGGAGTCAGCTGGTCATACTCAGTTGCTGGACGGTCTGGCCTCCAGGGCCCACGGTGGCTTCACTCATACTTCTGGCACTTTCTCCAGGATGGCTGGAAGTCAAGGGTTAGGCGGGACAGGCTATCCACGTGCCTTCCCAGCTACCTGAGGCCCTCAGACTTCTCACATTGCAGCTGGTTTTCCCCATTGTGAACATCTCAGGAGAATCACACTGAGTAGGAAAGGTTTCGACAGCCCATAACACTGCATCTTCCACTGAACCCAAATCGTGTCAGTTCCTGTTTCTGTTCTCTCATTTCCTGGTAGTTTCATTTAATTTAGATCTCAGCTGGACAATCTTTTCTTGGGCTCACTGGAAGGACGGCTATATTCAAAGACCTTTATTTCAAAAGAAAGAAACATCCCTATGTTTAGATGTCACAAGGGAGCTTAAAATGGCTAAAGGGGAAAGTCTTTGGCAAACGAGCATGTCAGGTCAGGTAACCATAAGAACTTTGGGGCACCTTTCTCTCCACCATCCATTTGAGAGACACATCCAAGAAGACACTTGTGAGAAGAGGGCTCACTGCCTGTGTATCACCTCGAGAGACTCAGCAAGGTCAGGACCCAGCTAGTTGCTGATGGGTAAATACTGACGCCCTGGGTGCTGGTCATTCTGGTCAGTTATCATGGTTGTTCCTGGGTGTGGACGGTTGGGCCTGGAGGCACTGAGTATATAGTTCAATCAATTACTTTTTCTATTAAAAAAGGACTATGCACTAGCTAATGATAAAGGTTAATACAACTTCATTTATTAATATTTACTTGCTTATTTAACGAACAATACAATTCAGGGGTGCCTGATTAAGCGTCCGACCCGTGATTTTAGATCAGGTCATGATCTCAGGGTTATGAGATTGAGCCTCATGTCAGGCTCCATGCTGGTCATGGAATCTGCTTGAGATTCTTTCCCTCCCTCTCTCTCTGTCCCTCCCTCTCCCTCCCTCTTTCCAAAAAAAAAAAAAAAAAATGATACAATTCAAAGCAGTATTCAGATAAATATAAACCCCTGGATATAATGGGTATTTCTGGATTAATTCTCAACTGCTCCAAATTACTATCTTCGTAACATCTATTTTCTTTAAAGGGACCTTTTCCTTTGTTCAACCACAACAAGTACAAATTCCCCGGGCTGTGCTGCTGTAGCCACTGAGCCTCATTCAGAACTTAGAGACTCTGCTTCCTCCTCTCTCTCTCTGTCTACCTCTCTGCCTACTTGTGATCTCTCTCTGTCAAATAAATAAAATATTAAAAAAAAAAAAAGGAGGGCGCCTGGTTGGCTCAGTGTGTTAAGCCTCTGCCTTCAGCTCAGGTCATGATCCCAGGGTCCTAGGATCGAGCCCCACATCGGGCTCTCTGCTCAGCAGGGAGCCTGCTTCCTCCTCTCTCTCTCTGCCTGCCTCTCTGCCTACTTGTGATCTCTCTGTCAAATAAATAAAATATTAAAAAAAAAAAAACTTAGAGACTCATGGGCACCAGTGGCCTGGAAACCTACCATGTAATTCCCCACCACCACCAAAAACAAAAAATAAAAACACCTCACTAATGCTTCTTTTCAGTAAACTATATTGGCTCTGGCCTCCTCTAAGTTCACAGAAGTCAAGTTCAAGATATGCATGTGACTTCCTATCAACTTCTCAAAAATGATTTACTTCTACTATATGCACACTCTTCATATTTTTTATATTCCATTCAAAACCACTTGAAAAAAATGTCAAGTTACATGCCAATTTCTAAGACTGTTTCCTTACTATTCAAAAAATCTTACTCCAACATCCAGTATGCCATTTCCTCTGACTCTTAGGAAACTCACTATTGGTATAAAAGAGGGATTTACGTGCTGTTTGTTTGTATCAGAACATTTCGTCCAGTGAAGTCCTAAGAGGATCCCAGTGTATAAAATTCATGAGGCCAGTGCGGAATCCAAAGTGGGGCCATCTCCATCCCTGGACAGTCTGAAAACCACTGTGGAGAAGTTAATTCAAACCAAAAAATGACTGTGAATAGTAAATTACTAGTCTTGCAGCTTCTGCTTTAAAAGTTGTGTCTTTTAAAAAAAAAAAAAGGTTTTATTTTTATTTGACAGAGATCACAAGCAGGCAGAGAGGCAGGCAGAGAGAGAAGGAGGGAAGCAGGCTCCCCGCTGAGCAGAGAGCCCGATGCGGGGCTCGATCCCAGGACCCTGGGATCATGACCTGAGCCGAAGGCAGAGGCTTTAACCCACTGAGCTACCCAGGTGCCTCAAAAGTTGTGTTTTTTAACTTTGGTAACATTTCAAAACACATATGAATAGAACAAAATGTTTCCAGAGCTGTACAATAATTTCTCTGCAGACTGGAGAGAGGGGAAAGAAGGAAGGAGCTCTGGATCTATGGTGAGAGACAGAAAGAGAGAGAATGAATGAAAATGGGGGGGGGGAGTAGGTGGTCAGATGAGGTGGATGAAGATGGTCTCAAGTATTCTTAGCTCTAGATGACTGAGGAGTCACTTAGATTTATGATGCAGCTTATTGAGTGAAAAGGAAAACCGTCAGATAGCCAGCTACTGGAGATTCTACTGGGAGTAAGCAGCTGATACAAGACAACAGGCCGCTTTACATATACATGGTGGAGAAATGCTTCAAAAAAGGTGTATGTCCTGAGGGTTTCAGTCCTCTAAATGAGTACTTCCAGGCCACTGACACTTTCCGTGGACAGAGCACACACGTAGTAGAGAAGCAGGCTCCGCTCTCTGCCTTAATCAGGCGTTCATTTTGGCAACAGAGCCTATACCCCATGCCACGTGCACTGGGAGTTAGCCTTTCTGTGGAACTGCCTTTCCCCCACGCCAGTCAGACTGTGTGTCACCAGAGTAGAGAGACCATGTCTTCTATTTGGTAAATGCTGTTAGTACCTAGCCAACTTTCATCCTGTTTTAGGATAAAAAAGTGGGAGTTTCCAAGGTCAAAGCAGCCCGGGTCTGAATCCCCAAATGCCTTTGATGGAAATCTGGATTCTGTGCACTGGGATTTCTTTTTTTTTTTTTTTTTTAAGATTATTTACTTATTTATTTGACAGACAGATCACAAGTAGGCAGAGAGGCAGGCAAAGAGAGGAAGGGAAGCAGGCTCCCTGCCAAGCAGAGAGCCCGATGCGATGCAGGGCTCAATTCCAGGACTCTGGGATCATGACCTGAGCTAAAAGCAGAGGCTTTAACCAACTGAGCCACCCAGGTTCCTCTGCACTGGGATTTCTAAAGGTGAGTTTGAAATTCTGTCTTTTGTTCTCTCTTCCATAAAGAAGCTACAGACTTGATGGTCCTTCTTCTGTCTCTTGGAACCCTCAAAACAAACATTTGAGGGGGTAGGATTTCCTTTTTAGGCAGAACCTGTCTCAGGAAGGGAAGTGACAGTTTACATCTTTTTCCTCCTAGACAGAACCACCAACAATGCTGTATATTTGAATAATACTAAACAGTTTGCAAAGTATTTTCACATTTATTCTTTGTGCTCAGAATCTCTGGGAGGTGGGCAAGGTAGGTATCATAAGTACTGTTTTATATGTGATTAGCCTAAAGGCATTGAATTAATAAACTGTGAACTTGGATCTAAAAACAAAGGTCTCGGGGGCGCCTGGGTGGCTCAGTGGGTTAAAGCCTCTGCTTTCGGCTCAGGTCATGATCCCAGGGTCCTGGGATCAAGCCCTGCATCAGGCTCCCTGCTCAGCGGGGAGACTGCTTCCCCCTCTCTCTCTGCCTGCCTCTCTGCCTACTGTGATCTCTGTCTGTCAAATAAATAAATAAAATCTTTAAAAAAAAAAATAAAAACAAAGGTCTCCTAACAGCTCAATGTTCCCTTGCCTCAATTTCACATAGCCAGAGACTTGTCTCAGGTCACATGGACCAGAAGCAGGCTCAAATCTTGGATGGAGGCCCCCAACATCATGGTATTTGGAAGTCATTCCTTTGGGGGTAAAGATTCTTCTCCTCCAAAAATGGAAATAATGACCAGTCATGCACATGTCAGTGACACTTGCAGCAGATTTTTTGAAAGAAGTGGATATAGGAAAACAAGCACCCCAGGGTAAACAGGAGACTGGGAGAGGATGCTGAGTGATGACCACCCTTTTACAGTCATGTGGGCAATGCAATTCAACTTTAATGAGTATAATGTTGCAATTAACACTTATCTACATCAGGAAGTTTCCAATCAAGTATGTCATTCATGCCTCCCAAGCACTTGTCAAATCATCATGGTCATAGACCATAGACACTGGAAATGGCCTCAGAGATTACTCTACCACATCTCATTTAAAAATGACAAGGCTGAGGCCCATAAAGAAGAACATTTTATGATTCTGGGGAGAACTGTAAGAAACTGCTAAATTCTGATACTGCCTGGGAATCAGAGCTAACATTTACATCATCTGTCTGCCTAGGGGACACCGACACACACTGTCAACTCACACAGATCTGGAACCACCACCAAAGTGCTGAGGGCTCAGGGAGGTCATTGCCAGTCACAGATAGATGCCCAGATGCAGCAAGACCTGAGCGCCGTGGTGAGGAGAACTTAGGCACAGCCCCCCTGACATTCAGCCTCTCTCCACACAGTTCCAGAGGAAAGAGAAAGATTCAGCAAAAGCCCATTCTCTGACTGTGTGACCACTGCTCGGGTGAACGGTGGCTGGACCAAATTCAACTGCTCTCTCCCGGACCCATCATAGGACTTTGTTCACAACCATGGTCTTGAGCACAAGGGGGACTCCATTACTGTCCTGCAAATATTGTCTCTCCTCCCCACCCTCCATGAAAGGATAGGCTTCCCTGCCCCACCAATGGTGGCCTGGACCTCAAGATATCGTGGGGAAGCTGGAATGTATGTAGATGTGGCAAGGTACCAGCTCCAAGCAAAGGCTCACTCGTACTGGTTTCCTCTACCATGGGAACACTGAGGCCTGGAGAAGAGGTGCCCCCTCATCCTGCTCCCAGAATAAGATGCACGGAGCAGATCTGAAGCTGCTGACAGCCTGGGGCAGAGCAACTGTGGCTGTCTCATGACACAAACAAGCAGCCTGAAGGAGAGAGCTATAAACGGGGTAAAGCAGTAAGAGTTTATGATCATTTACACAGCAGAACCAGAGGAAATTTTCTCCTACACTCTTCATCTGTTGGATTGTGACTTCTGGGTAAAGAGATACAACGATTCTCCCCCCCCCACCCAACTTTAATAACTGCTTCTACCCATTTACCCTGCACTAGACCCCATGTTAAGTGCCTTACAGTCATGAGCTCATTCGCAATAAGCTGTCATGACATATGATTGTGCCCATTTTACAGATGATAAAACCGAAGCTAAGCAAACCAGAAGGCTGAGAGCTGAAGGGCCTGGTCCATGACAAGGGGGTCAGTCTGGGACTTGAAACCAAGACCATCTGTGCCAGAGCCCCAGGCCACATCAGGACCACCCCAGAGTGCTTCTGTGGGCATTGATGGAACTGGGAAACCCAGAGGCCAGGACATCCAGAACCTTTCCCCTGCTCAGGCATACATACTCTTTCACAACAGAATCTAATCTTTTTTATGTTAAATAGGTCCTAGGGAGAGGGGGAAAAATGACTTGTGGATCTTTAGAATGACCTAAACATCTCCACAAGCCCATTTTTAAAAGCAAGTTGATTGAATTCTGAGCCTTCCCAAGGTTGACACGGTCAATTCCATCATGCCCAGAGCCTGGGAGACCCAGCTTTATAAAGCCATCCAGCCCATTCTCCACTCGGGCACAGCAGTGCCTTGAGGTGGCCATAATGCTTCTGCCCATGATTTACAGCCCCATCTATCCAGGCCACTCCTGATGGGCCGCTGTCATCCCCCGCTGCCTGACAGCTTGAGGGATTCTTTGCAGGCCATAATTTCTGAATATCCCCCCCCACCCCTTCCCTAGCCATGGAATTGCAGCTACTTTCCATTCAGAAAAAGATTGCTCCATTTATTCTCAGCTTCACAGTCCTTTTTACATTTATCCACTGCTCAGGTGCCTTCCTGATCAGGTATTTAAAGATAAGCCAGTCTACTTCTGATGGGTTACCCTGCTCCTTTTTCTCATCGCTCTGAGTCTCTCCCTGGCAGACTCAATACCATTTTATATCTTTGCAGGCTTCCAACTCATTCCATTATTCTTTTCCTCTTATCAAATGAGATAATGGACGTGAAAGGATCTACAGTACTAAAAAGAAGTATATAAATATGAGTTCTTCATTGTTGTTGTTTCTATACCTAACAACTTCCCAAGTTCAATTCATTGTGGCTAAATGTTAGCTCTCCCTGCTGTGAAGGTTCCCAGATTCATTCTCTGCTTCAAACAAGCCTAACATCCTGTTTGAGGCTGTCTGGGTCGGAATCCTCTGGTATCCAATGCCGCCTATAATAAATAGATGGCTGCCCAGCTTCAAGACTGCTCGGTTACCTAGATTCCTGTTTCCATGAGATCTGTAGTTAGAGGAATTAGCTTGTTTAAATGAACGGAGCTCATTAAATTTCAAGTGCGATGGCTCAAGAAGTTCCTTATGTAGGGAAAGCGTGGGGCTGACAGAGCTGGGTTCAATTCCCACTGCCATTTATAAACCAAATGACCTTGGCCAAGGTCACCTCTCTGAGCCTCCATCTCCTCATTTGCAGCTTCTCCCTGGACTGGCATGAAAGCTGAATTCAACAGTCCTCTAAAAACCCTCGGCAGAGTACCTGGCACATGACAGTCATCCAATAAAAGTGTGTGACTAATATGAATAAAGAAATGGAAGACCAGAAGTCACTGCAAATAATTTAAATGTTCATAAGCTTTCATGTTGAAAGGGATGCCAAGGCTCTGAAATCTATTCATTTACTAGAAAAAGATCAAGAAACAAAGGGAGACCTTGGTTGTCCTGCTCTGCAAGCTCTGAGGACTAGGGCCACACCTGACTCCATCCTGTTCCCAGTGCCTGGGCTCACAGTAGGCACTTAGTGGGTATTCGCCACCATTGTGGACTGTGTTGCGGGATCCAGAGAGGCAGCAAAGAAAGAAAGCTAATGGCAGGTGTTAGGGGTCTGGGAGCCCTGAGCAAGAGCCCAGCTCTTCCGCTTGGGCAGGTGACTTAACCTTTCTAGGCCCTTGGACAAATGGGAAAGGCAATTATACCTGCCTTGTGGCTCTGCTAGGATGGTTACATAAGAAAGGGAGGCAAAACCCGACTCAAAAAAAAAAATGCCACATAATCTCTTCCAGTCCCTTCCATGTTGATACAAAAGTTGCGTATTCATCCTTTCTAAGGAGGCATAATACTCCATAGTGTATATGGACCACATCTTCCTTATCCATTCGTCCGTTGAAGAGCATCTTGTTTCTTTCCACAGTTTGGTGACCGTGGCCATTGCTGCTATGAACACTGGGGTACAGATGGCCCTTCTTTTCACTACATCTGTTTCTTTGGGGTAAATACCCAGAGATTATGCTGAGTGAAATAAGTCAAGCAGAGAAAGTCAATTATCATATGGTTTCACGTATTTGTGGAGCATAGCAAATAACACGGAGGACATGGGGAGATGGAGAGGAGAAGGGAGTTGAGGGAACTTGGAGGGGGAGATGAACCATGAGAGACTATGGATTCTGAAAAACAACCTGAGGGTTTTGAAGGGGCTGGGGGTGGGAGGTTGGGGGATCCAGGTGGTGGGTATTAAGGAGGGCACGTATTGCATGGAGCACTGGGTGTGGTGCAAAAACAATGAATTCTGTTAAGCTGAAAAGAAATTTTTAAAAAAGCCACAAAAACCCAATAAAGTGTTACCTCTTACAACTCAAAATAACTTATCTAAGATCACCTAGCTAACTAGTAGGAGAGCGATGAGAACCCAACAACATGATTTCTAGCCAGGATATTTTCTTCTACAGTAGGAAAAAATGAAATTTTAAAACATCAGGACACTATCATGTTATCTAGTATTCCATTCTTGCTCCCAAACACTTTTCTTTAATGTAGTATGTCCTTTGACTCTGGATTCTCTTCAAATTCTCAAGAATCTTGCTTTTCCATTAGGAAGGAGACAAGGGAAAAAGTCTGAGAATGTTGCTACTTTACATACACACACGTGTGCACACACACATATCACCTACACATTTTCTCCTTAAAATGTACTTTTGGGGTCAACATTTCCAATAGAAGGATGTAGCATTTTCTTAACAATCACTGGAAACCATACACCCCCTAACAATTCTATCAGTGGTAAAACCTCAATATGTCAAGTCAAATGTCCAGGATCCTTTGTGAAGAATTCATATCAAGGTGTCTTCGTTATCTATAATGCGTTTTTGAACCAGGTCTTAAAACTTAATGTGGCTTTTATGCCTGGAGATAAGACAGGGCTTGGGGTTGATAAGTTACAGGGGCACCCATGAGGGCCGCCGGTTGTTCCTACTTCTCTAGGATGATTTAAAACCATCATTAGCCCTGAGAGTTGTTACTCCTCCTCCCTGCCATTTTGCTCCATAAATGGGGTGACACCCACGAAGGCAGGACCACAGTGATGCGCGTTAAGATTCCACTAGAAAATCTTTTCTTCGTGCTGAAAGACACTGGAGGTGAACAAGGGTTAAAAGACAAAGCTTTTCTTTAAACGGGAACAGGCGGCGAGTTGAAAGTTATACAGCTGAAAGTCTTGGCAGAGAGACAAAAATTTTCTGCGAATGGAACCAGGAAGCTGCGGCCTGACACCCGTGGGCTGTGGCCATCAGCCCGTAAGCCCAGCAAAAGCACCAGCCGGCGCCTCTGCCTCTGCCCCCTCCCCCCACCCCCCGAAACTGACAGGGAACGGGCCCAACAATGTGGAAAAGGTCCACGGTCCTCACAAACCAGTGTTGCAAGGTTAGCCCCCATTGCTTATTTTATTCTTTCTTGATACTGCTAGTGCTTTACCAGTCCTTCCAGTGGCTTCATTCAGGCGCTCCCTTACCACCAAAGTTGATTGTGGGCTTCAATCCAGTAGACTGCTGGCCAGATATCGGTTCCCTGGACTCTATTTTGGCCAATGGGCCTTTGAAGGGAGGAGCCTGGGAGTGTGCTCACGGCGCTCCAGCATGTTCAGTGGCCCAGGGCAAAGGATGTGGGCTGTGGAGGCTCTGCACCTTGGAGGAGTTGACATGTAGGTGGAGACATGAGGTATGAGGAGCATTTTCCAGGATGGAAAAAGAACAAAAGGGCACCCTGGAAGAGGGACGCACTTAACCAAAGCACAGAGCTGTGCAGGTGAACTGGGTGTCGCTAAGGACTGAATTCTTAGATCGGTGCCTTACCCACCCCCACCACCCTGTATGAAAGGAAAGAAAAGGAGAAGGAAGAAGAGTGAAGGGAAAAGCCAGCAGAGACCCAGTCCCCAGGTCCCGGACCCCCAGCCCTACCACCACAGAGGACCTCTCCCTGCCTCCAGCCCTGGCAGGAGCCCACCTGCCTCATACCATCCCCAGGACCAGAGCAGGTGTGTTTCTTTCCACTCAGCCCGTGTTGATTCCTTCTTCCAGATTCTAGGCTTAAAAGCACCAAGGAAAGGCCACATTCCTAACCAAAAATGGAAGAGAAAAGAGTTTCTTTGAAACTGATCAAATGCAATTAAGGCAGAATATCCAACTCATCTCTCTTTGATTAACCTCTATCTGGAGAGAAATGATTGGTGATTAAGAATTAGATGAGGTGACTAATTGTATCAGGAATCTGCCTTCGAAGAAATCTCTTTCGGCACCAGAGAAAAAGCTGATAAAAAACAATCATAGCTGTAATGGTGCCTTTTAAGGAGAATAATTAACCTGTAATAACAATTTTGGCCTCAACTTAAGCCCTGTAAAATAATCCTTTTTCATTAACTTCAAGTTCAATTAGCATCAATAATGAGTGTTCGGTTCGGAGTAACCGCGGCATCGAGCTCCCTGATGGCTGATTCCGTGCAGCTCAGCCTCCAGCTGAAAGGCCCTCAAGCCCTTTGCTGCCATGGGAGCTGCGTGTCTCCAAAGTAGGAGGCTCTGACTGCACTCACTGCAGGGTCAGGAAGAGCTCCGTCTTCTGAAAAGTGGAAGTTTCATATGACACTGAAGTTTGTAGGGAGGAAAAGGAAGAAGAGAGGGAAGGGGAAGAGGAGGAGGGAAAGGGGGAGGAAGATGCTGCCACCACCAGCTCCCGTGGCCTGTTAATGTCCATGTTTGCCATCCACAAGCTTATGGACCGGAATGATAGTGAGACTTCCCTCTGAGTTGGGTCTGCAATCCAGACACTCTCCTGGGCTGTCCCATGTGAAGGGAAACCCCTCTAGGACAGGACCCAGAGGGATTGAGAGCCTTATATGGAACTGTCTGGTCTTTCTAGAACTCCCAAAATTAAAAACGATGATGGAGACACTCAGCGGCATTCCCCCTCCCTTTTTGCTAAAAGAAGTTTTCAACTGTGGTGCAACGTGACCACAGTTGGGGCATCTGTGGAGGTCAAGGGCACTGCCCCAGACCTGGCAGATGACCGATGAACAATGGTTTAAGCCAACGGTTCTCAGAGTGCGGTCTCGGCACCAACAGAGGAGATGTTAGAAATACAAATTCCCAGGCCCTGCCCTACACCTGCTGAACCAGAATCTCTGGGGCTGGGGCCCAGGAAGAGAGTCTCTTTTAATAACCCAGGGGCTCTGATGCACATGCGTTCAGGTCTGAGACCAAGTGAACCGTGTTCTTTCCCGTGGGTATCCTCTCGGTTTGGGCACGGTCGTGTGCAGCCTGAGCAAATGGGACACAGGAGAATTCCACCAGGGGCCTTTGGAAAAGGTTTCCTCCTCTTTACCAAGGAACAAAAAAACAAGCTTTTGCCCTTTTCTGCTGTGTAGGAAGGAGCTCCTGCAGCCACCAACCCTGAAGAAGACAGAGTGGAAAGACAGGACGGGCGCGGGTCCTTCACTTTGCTCTGCACCGAGAGTTATGAGCGAACTGACCCTGCAGCTGCACCGGCTCCACGCCTCTTATCACATGAGACTGCGGAGCTACTGTCAGTGCGTCTTTCTTGTAGCCCAAAGCACTTGAGCTGATCTCAGTGAGAACAAACACGCTCGCGGTACAGAGTGTCCCTGCTGCGCATGCTGCATGGAGCGTGGACTATGATGGCCGTGAGCCTCATGCTGTGGGGACTGTCCCGGCCGTCATCTGCGTCCTTTTCACCATTCCTCATGGACCTGCAGCCCTCGCCAGTAGCAACGCTTCTCCAGAAGGCTGTAGCTCACATGCGCCGACTGCCGGGAGAATGCTCTGAGGGGTGCCCACGCCCTCGCCCCAATCCTGCCCAGATTAACACGGCTCGGAAAGCACCTGCAGGTCTACCTGAGGGCAGGCTGATGCCCGCTCATCCAGGGCTTAGATTCCAGAGCAGGAGAGAAAGGGGAGCGACCAGCCAGTCTGCACGGAGGACCACCTGAAGGATATCAAGGGGAACGGGCTGCCAAATGGAAAGCTGGGACCCATGAGGGCTGTGCACTGAGCAGGGGCTGTGCCGTGTGCCAGGACAGGATGGGTGGCTGGGGCCACACATCAGGCTGGCCTTGTCTTGCACCCCAGGAATGCCTTAGCCTCGAAGCGGAGTTGCTGCCTGCTTCTCTCTCTCCCCTACTCTTTTCTCCCCAGCCCATCGTTCTTAAATATGTAAAACATAAGCACAGTTTTTTCCCTTAATTCTAAGGAAATTCCAATTTAGTCACTTCAAAGTAATTTTTCTCGCACCCAGCGTGGTACCCTGTGCAGAGGGCACCTCTCTCAAAGTCTGTCCACAGTCAAAATGGAAATCGGCAGCCACAACGCAGCCACACTGGAGCAGCCGCCTGCCCTCGGCCAGGCTCCACCCAAGGTCAAGAGTAAGTGCACAGGATGCCCTGAAAGATGAAAGACTCGGCGCTGCACGGCCTCCTCTCTGTGCCTCATCCCATTAACCCACACACCCCAAGAGCAAGATGTGACAAGAGAAGGGGGCCTCCCACGACAATATGGCAGTGACAAAGCAGAAGAGCAGGTGGGAAGGAAAGAGGGACAAGGCATGAGGATGACACAGCTGAGGACACGGAGACGAGCACTCCTGGGTTCCCATCCTCCTCCACAGGCTTCTTTTCCCTTCTAACAGGGATTGGAAGAAAGCACGACTTGGAATGAGGGGATCTTCGGGCTTAGAAACCTAATCCCGGTTCGGGGAACCAAATCCCAGTTCAGCTGCTTACTCATCTCATGATCCGGGCATGTCACGTAACCCCCAGAAGTCTCATTTGCAGAAGAGATGAAAAATACCCATCTTTTGTGGCTGTAAAGGTTAAATGAGAGAATGTCTGTGAAGTTCCTAGCATATAATAAATGTTCAATAAATGTGAGCCCCTGCGTCTTATTTCTCCGAAGGTCCCCTGCCCTCCCCTCGCCATCATTACCTCCTCTAAAGTCAAGTCTGATACCAGGTGCCAGGTAATGTTCGAGAACGTCTAAGTAAATTGTGGGGGAAATTTTCCCTTTGAAGGGGAGGAAGAAGAGGATTAGACCAAAGAAAATTGGACTTCTGAGAGCCGCACCTGCTGTTTGTGCTAACTCAGTTCAAACCACTAATGAAAGCTTGGTGCCAGGAAAGGAGTCCCAGCTTCAAGCCCATCCACCAGCCCTGAAAGCCCCACTTCATCTGATCACATTATCTGCCAAGTAGCTCGTCTCTTGTCGAGAATCAGCGCTTTACTTAAGAAAAGCTGTAAATCAAACAACGGAGCTGTCCAGGGAACCGAGAATTTAGCTCTTTAAACATTTCCTCCTATAAATATAAATGGTTGCTTTCCTCTAGAGAAAGCTTCTACCCCTCTGATCTCTGACAGACTGGAGAGGGTGCCAAGAGGATCACTATATCTTCTGGTGAACATTCCCGATCACCTTAATCTCTCCACTGACAATCTTCTGATCTGACAGAAATAGAGGTTACCATGCCCCTCCATTTATAAAGCATTAGGGGAGGGGAGAATGGATCAGAGGGAAGAACAGAACACCAAAATCACTGGGGAGGAGGATGGGAGGGGGAAAGAGAGAATTACTTTTAATAGTTGCATAATCCATAATTCAGCAAGCTTCTCATTTCTCTTATCTTCTGAAAAACATGAAATTAAGTTCTAAGCAAAGTGCATAATTTATGAGAAGTCTCTGTGCTGCTGATTCCCAAATCCCCATGCCCGGCCCTGACTTCTTACAGGAGTTCTAGTCCCACATTTCCAATCGCCTACAGGATGTTGCTGGCTGGACCTGGCTACTACCTCAGCTTCCCATGTGCAAGTGGAACTCAACTCTCCCTCCTCAAATCTTTCCTTCCCCAGTTCTTTGTTTCTATCAAAGATACTCTAATCTTGCTGGCAGAAAGTTCCAGAATGACTTGGATTCATCCCTCTTCCGCCTCTGACAACAGGATCTGCAAAGTTTCTCTGCAGTCATCTTTCTGCCATTCCACTTTCCAAACCCACACTGCACCCCAGGCAACCAACTCCAGTCCCACCACATTCTAATCTGAACTGCATGCCTCTACGAGTTTCATTGTCCTAATATTCAGATAAGACCTGTTGACAGTTGCCCCATTCTTCCTAGGAGAAGATTAAACACTTTTGTGTATTCTCCAAAGCCTTCCTATCATGTCTGGATCCCATCCTGCCCATCCAACTGTACTTTCCAACACAAAATCTCTTCTCCAGAGAAATCCCAGCAGAGCATAACATTCATATCAGGTACTCCACGAAGACTAGCTGATTTAATCAGACTCAATCTAGCACCCCTCCCTCCATGCTCCATACTCCCTGTCTGGAATGCCCTCCTCTCATCTTGATTATCCAAACCCTACTCATCCTCCAGGACCCATGAAGGCTCAGTCCCATACTCATCACCCCTACTCATTGTTCTTTGTCCCAGTACACTTAGACTTTAAGCCCACACCCTCTTGTATTATTTCTAATAGCTGGTGTAATGCTTATAGTGCTTTCAACTTTACAGAGCACTATTCTACATATATAATCTTATTTGATCCTCTCAACAGTCCTGGGAGAATGGAATCATCCCCTGCACATCAGCAGGACTCAAGACCGTTTAAATGAAGATCATGAAGCTAACTGATGCTGGGGTCAAGTCTTGAATCCCCAACCTTTGACTTCAAGTCCCATATTTCTCGTCTTCCTTAATAGACTGTAAGTTCTTTAGAGTCAAGAATCACATTTTGTAATTATTGTCTTTATACTTTTACAAAGTTCTGAACACACAAGAGTCTCTATGATTATTTGTTGGATGGAGAACTGAAGTTAAGGAAAGAGTCAATGAGCCATTAAGAAGTGAGCACATGAACCCGTAAGACACACTGTGTTCACTGTGGCAGGTGGTTATTAAAGATGCAAAGGGCTTGTCCTGCAGCCATTTTCATATATCATATTTTTACTCCTCATTCATTCTTTATTCCTTTCTTTGTTGATTCAACAAGTATTTACTGGGTACCCCCTATGTCCCTCATACTGAGACAGAGGAATCAAGTACTCCCATATCTCAATATCCCATACCTAACCTAAACTCTACCCAAATAAGGAAAAGGAAGTACCATTTTCATGCGTGTAGGTAAGTAGGTGGATAAGAATTTATCTATCCATCGCCTCTGACCACACACTTGGTTTCTGACCAGCTGCAATGATTGAACAGAAAACCAGAACAGAACATCTTAGGTGAGTTCACTATATATCCAGAAAAGAACCAAAATAACTTGGTTTTTCCTTTTGGGTAGAAATGAAAACAAATTTCTTTAATCTTATCATAGTCTCTAAGTCATATTGGTTAGGAGTAAACAGCTCTTGTCATCATCTGCTAGTGACCAAATGTGTAAGAATCAGAAGAGGTTATCATTTCTTATTACTGCTCCGCGAAATTCTAACTGACCCTGCAACTGTTCATAGAAATAGCATCTTCCCAGTAAAGCTTCAGCACCAGGCCTGGAAAGAGGTTGGAATCACGCAATTTTAATAGGAAAGGGAAAGTAGAGATTAGAACTCACTTATTTCATATGACAGGAACTAAGACTCAGAAAGCTTAGGTGACTGGCCCAGGTTCAAACAGGACAATTCGGCACACCCTAAAATGAAAACCTAATCCCACAATTCCTAGTTCAGAAGTCTCTTCCCTCCTTCTAGGCCTCAAATGACATTAGAGTTTTTCAAACATCATCATTCATTATTTAAATAAGGACTTTTCGTGCTATGAAAGTAAAAGATCTTTTAATGAATATCTTAAGGGTTTAGAAATCATCTTCACAACTTAATTAAAATTCTTTGACATTAAAAAATAAATAAATAAAAGATTTGCTATTTCCATGTGGAATTCATCGGCAACGCACAGTGTCATGGCACTGACTTTCTGATGGTTTTAGCTCTAAGCTAATAGGCTCCTTTAGTCCATAATATGTAAAGATTTCTTTGGGGCCCTTCATTTATTTAACTGTATTTTCTACAAGATAAATCTAATTTTGAGTATAGTTAGATTTTAGCAAAGATGACATGGAAAGGAAGCCCCCCAAAATAATAATAATCAGGGGAAGCCCCTTTATTAATAAAACAGTAATAATAAAATTGAAGATAATGGACAATATTTTCAGTGCTTTAACCATGTGCCAGATGTTATACTGAACTTTTTAATTATCTCACTTACTCCTCCCAAGAACCCTATAAAGCAAGTGCTATAATAATTTCTACCTTATAGATGAGCAGCAAAATTAAGTTATTGTCCTACTACCTTAAGATTTTGTAACTATATTAAGATATAGTAACTATTTTGTAATATTCTGGGGCACCAAACCAAGACCAAAATCCAATCCACGTTCTATTTTCTTAACACAATGCAATGCTGTCTCCTTTCAGAAGTAAATGGGTTAACTAATGTTCACAGTTCTTTAAAAAAAAAAAAAAGAAAAGAAAAAAAACCTTTCAGAGCCTCCACTCTGAAAAGGACACTGCTGCTTCTGATGATAATTGAGTATGAGATTGAGTACAGAATTACACTCCAGGCTGGATGGATTATACTTCTATCAGGATTTACACAGCTGGAGCAAAATAATTCTCCCTCCTTCTGTTTTAACAATAAAATGTCTTCAGTGCAGTAGGTAAGTGATACCGGTAGACCTGCATACACAAAATATTTGGTATTTCATCAAAGGAGGGGACATGGAGATTGTGGGTCTTTATCTGGGAGGCCACCCTACCATATGAAAAACCCAAACACAATTGTGTGTTGCAAAACACTTCCTTGATATTATCAAATGGTCTCATTACTTATCAGGAATCATTTACCACTTCATCCTATTCTGATTTTTCATATTTTCTGTTGCCTGAAATGTAAACTTCACTATTTGTGCTGGTTCCTTAAAAGTACTTAGGACTCTCACCTGTCAGAATCTTCACATAAATTACACTTAAATCTGAACTACCTTTCTTTCCTAAATACTTAAGCACATAAATAATCGCTAACCACCCTGGCTGTCATTTTAAACTATTTGGCATTTATTGTTTTGAAGAGAAAAAAGGTCAGATATATCAAATCTGCATTTGTACTTCTTGACATTTTTCTCCAACTAGATTCTTCCAAATTATGGTATTGAGAGTGATACTAAGAGAAGGAAAGAAAGAAAGGGAGGGAGCGAGGACAAAGAGAAAGAGAGAGGGAAGGAGGGAGGGAGGAAAGGGGAGAAGAGAAGAGAGAAAAAAGAAAAGGAGAAAAGACAGGGAGAAAGAAGGGAAGGAGCAGGGAGGAAAGGAGAGAGGAGAGAGCATGGAGGGGAGCTGTGGTAACAAGAGGGGCTGGAGCATGAAAGGAACGGCAGGATTTGTGGAACGGAAGGGAGTGCATGGTGTGGTGATCTATTTAACATGACCTCTGGTCACACTTCACAGAATGGTTAGAGGCCATCTGGCCCTACTCCTGGGCTTCCTGTCCTTGTCCCTTGCCTCTGCCTGGCACTCTGGACATCTGTCTTCTTGTCTCAGAGAAGGGAGCGGTTTTCTTTCTCTCTAGTCACTCCTGCCTGTGGCTCTGCCCCTTCCTACCTCGAAGATGCAGTAACACAAGGTTTCTCAGTTAAGAGGCTCACTGTTCTCCAAGATCAGACCACAGTGGCAGAAACCTGGCCTTGTTTGAAGTCCACCACTTAAAAGAAGCGGAGTCTGGAGGAAAGAAGCAAGGATAATGAGGCCTCTGAAAATCAGAGTTTATGAGAAAGGGTGCCAAGGAGGGCTAGAGACGCCCCGTCCCTTCACAGCGCTCTTCATCGTTTCTTAGTATAGATTTCTGTGTTTGTTTGCACAATTAACATACCTGCCTTGCCTCTCCGCAAACGCCATGAGGGCAAAGCACTGGTCTGTCTTGTTCAGTGCTGTCTATGTAGCACCTAGCACAATGACTGACCCACGGAAACCCCTCGATAATTACATGTTGAAATAACAATTTAAAAAAGAGAGACAGAGAGAAAGCCAAAAAGAGGAGAAAAGAGAGAAAGTGGAGGAGACAAAGGAAATTATCCAGGGTATGTGGGATAGCTGACTTCATGTATTTGAAGGACCCTCATGTTGGAGAACAGACGATACTTGGAGTCAGAAGGACAACTATGAGCAGGAACACGAAGACCTAGAGATAACAGGTGCACAGTTAAACAGGCTGGGACTCAAATACTAGATCCTTCTCTTACCAGGTATGTGACCACGGCCATACTAAAAACCAACTTTGCCTTGTTACAGTAGGTAGAGTACCTCTGCAAAGCTGCTCAGTGGTAGTTGTTACTAGCACTGACCTACATTACATTATGTTACTTACACACTACATTCTATTAGGAGAATGCAGCCACTACTCAATATTTTCCCAATATTTCTGTCCAGTAAGCACCAGGCAGCCTCATAAAATAGTGATCCCCACCTCCCAGAAATATTTAAAAGGATAGGGCAGTAAAAGCTCTATTTTAAGAAGCAGCCAGGGCCTGGATAGAATGCATTCAAGGCTGGGAGAAGGGTTCACACTGCCTAGACTGAGTGGTCTTGCTATGTAATTAACCCCTTCCTTAAACTGTTCTTCAAACCTTCTTTCTCTTCAGTGTTTCCCCTCCTGATTTTATTAAGAAGGTTCATCCTCAACACATCTTTTCTTCATTCTGCTAAAGCTTCTAACATCATTGACATTTCATTCTCTTGGTCTTTTCTTCCTTTCACAATTCAAACTACAGAAGCACATTTTGCTGCGATTTCTTCAGCACTCCCTCTAAACTTCCTTCTGCCTCCAACTGCTCACCAGAAGGCTCTGGGACAAACACAAGGCCTTTCTACTCCATCTTTGGAACATCCGTCTCCCATAGCTTCCATGACATCACAATGCAGTGGCCTCTCTTTCTTCTTAGAAATTCTTTCTAGTGATGTCATCAACTCCATTCCATTGTCGAATCATGAACTTTCCTAAGTTCAAGGTATGACCTTGGACTCTTTCTTCTTCCTCGGGAAAATGCATCTGTTCTAAAGAATTAGACCACCAGGTCCATTAAACAGTTCCCACATTGATGTCTTCCACCTGGACCTCTTAACCTATCCCTGCTTCTGTTACCTATCTTGATGTGCATTTCCAGATAACCTGATCTCAGACAGAGGCCCACGAAATGGCCATCATTTCAAGTACTTTTCCCCCAAACCAGATGTCCTTCCCAACTGTCCTCTTTTCAGTAATACCACCAGTCTGCAGGGTCCCCAGGTCAAACCCTTGGGCCTTTGACTCCTTTCTTCTTGTTCCCCTTATATTTGGGCATCTTTTGGCCCAGCTCTGAGCTTCTCATTTCTGAGCCATTACAACAGCCTCTCAAGGCTCCAAAGTAACTGTCAGCAATCTGTGTAGTCCAGGACTGAGACCCACAACCAAACCACATTCCTTGAAGAATCTGCAGTCAACATGCATTCCCTTACTCAAAAACTAAATACTTCCTGATTTCTTCAGCATCAAATGTAAATTCCTGATTCAATAAGCCAGCCCTCCCTCTAACTCAGATTATCTGACTCAGCACCCAGCCTCTCAACCCCCAGGATTTCTTAGGCTAGTCCTACTTTGTTATACACACACACACACACACACACACACACACAGTGTCTGTCTGTCTGTCTCTCTCTCACTCTCTGTCTCTATCTCTCACCAACAACTGTTCCTCTTCTGGGTTTTATTTTGTGCTATTGCCCTAATTTGTAAAGTTCTGTGCCCTTCTCTTTTCTCTGATTCTATACTCCCTCCAAGACCCTGTTTCTCAAATCACCTCCTTCTGGAAGTTTTATCTAATTCACTTCTATCACAATCTCAAAAGAAAAGCCATCATTCTCAGCAGACACCCTTTGACCTGACCCCCTGTCAAAAGGCAGTAAGCTTATTCTTTCTAAGACTCCAGAGCTATCACTTCCTGTCTTAGAGGAACGTCACCCCTCCTACCATGCATTGAGCAAGTAAAATTCATCAGGCTTTCAGGGAATGGTTTTTGAGATCCGGAGGAACAGAACAAAACCATCTCAATCGCCCCAGCAGGCGCTGACATCGCCACGCCCCTCCTGAGCCACTATAATCATCTGCGTCCATTCTTCGGCAGCAAGTGCTGCTGTTCCCTAGAGTTATTTATTAATGCGCCTTGTTTGCCCTTTTCTCCCAAGTAGTTTGTGAACTTCTGGGAAAAAAAGGGACTGTACTCAACTTGGTAATTCAACTTGGTAAGCGCTCAGTGCTTAAAAAAAAAAAAAAAAGTGAACCAATAAATAAACATTTCTTCAGGGAAAAGTCCAAATTTATAGATGCTCATACAGAGGATTCCCTTGTCTAATATCTGTTTGGCGAGCACCTGCCACACAGATCTAGATGGTGTCTCTGGAGATAAGCCAAAATGGCCGTGATCTCAAAGTTCATTTTATAGGCCCTCAGCCATGATAAAGTAATAAACAGCTGTAAAACTGGACAAAATATAAGAAAAAGTGTTTTCATGGGATAATCAGTAGGACAGGGGAGAAGGAAAATAAATGCAGTAGGCCCTAGCTCTGTCCTGATTTTCTGCCTGGAAGCATTTGCAGCACCCTGACACGGGAAGGAGGGAATGAAAGAAAAATATTGCTGGTGGAAACTCTGATTCCAAAAAGGAATGAGGGACGTCCAGTGCAGGAAGATGGAGTAAGCCTACTAAATTCTATTTATCCTCCTCCTTACAAAAAGAACTCTGGACAAATTACAAAAAAAGCAACCAATAAGGGACTCTGGAAAATAAATAAAACCAGGAATACTGGTGAAGAGAGTCAAAATCTGAGAAAGCAATCCATATGGAGAAGAGTTTCTATTTTTACCTCTTTTCTCTTGCATCTTGAACCAAATGTGGGCACCCAGAAAAGCTAGGGTGATGGTACCAAGGACGGGTAAAAAGCCCATAGAAATCTCTTCTTTCTGGCCAAAAGGGCAGGAAAACGAGTCTTGTGATCCAGAGAGCGTGGAGGGAAATCTCTCCTTGGTTTTTTTTTCCTTTTTTCTCCCTCTCATGTCATGATAGTGAGCTCTCAGCAGCATGAGCGTGGCCGGCAACGTCAGCAGCCATCACTCTACTAGAGACCCTATTAGAAACCACATTTGTCAGGCCAGGGGCTTGGGGGAAAAGGGCACCTCAGGCCAGAGTATGGAGAGAATCCCTGATGTTTCTCTTTATTATCTCTCTATTTTGCCCGAGGACAGTCCCAGTTGCACAAACTGTGCAAACGTAGTAGAGACAGGTAAAACTGAGCTTAAGGAGAATTCTAGAGGGGAGAGACAGAAATATGCTAATTCTGTGAAGGATTGATTGCCTGGGATCCCAGCTCCTTTCCAAGCAGCACATGTATGGACAGACTCAAATCAGCATAAAAAAGGTTTTAAGAAAAAAAAAAACTGAGATTTAAAACACACACAGGTCTCAGACCAAACATGATGTGCAATCATGGATATGATGTAAAATTACTCAGTATACAAAAGCAAAACAAAACAAAACAAATGACCACGTGGTTTTTTTTATATAAATTGTGTTAGTTACCATACAGTGCAATATTGGTTTCTGGAGTAGAATTCGGTGATTCATCACTTCCATACAACACCCAGTGCCCATCACACGTGGCCGCCTTCATCCCCAGCACCCATCTAGCCCACCCCCAACCCACATCCCTCCATCAACCCTCAGTTTGTTCTTTATAGTTAAGAGCCACTTATGCCTTGCTTACCTCTCTCCTTTTTTTCTTTTCCCCCTTCCCAACATGTTAATCTTAAATTCCACATATGAGTGACATCATATGATATTTGTCTTTCTCTGAATGACTTATTTCATTTAACAGAATACACCCTAGCTCCATTCATGTCATTGCAAATGGCAGGATTCCATTCTTTATGATGGCTGAATAACTACGGAGAGAGCCCAAATGTCCATCGACTGATGAATGGATAAAGAAAATGTGGTGCAGACGTACAATGAAATGTTATTCAGCCATTATTATTATTCGGCCAATCCTTAGAGGTAAAGATAATCAACAAATGCCAATAACAAGATGATCCAGATGTGGAAATGATCAGACAAAGACTTTAAAGAAGCAATCTGTTATAACTGTGTTCCAAGAGGGAAAAGTAAACATCCTGGAAAATTGATGAAAAAGTAGTTCTAAGTAGGGAAATAGAAATTAATTTTAAAAGTAGAAAATTTGGGGTCCCTGGGTGGCTCAGTCTGTTAAGCCTCTGCCTTTAGCTCAGGTCATGATCTCAGGGTCCTGGGATGGAGCTCTACATCAGGCTCCCTGCTCAGTGGGGAGTCTGCTTCTCCCTCTGCCCCTCCCCACCTCGCGCTCATAAATAAATGAAACCTTCAAAAAATGAAAGCAAAAAAACAAAATTTTAACTGAAAAATATAATATCTAATATTACAAATTATAGCAAAATGGAAAGAGAGGAAGAGTCAGAACCTGTCCAATCTGCAGAACAGAAAGAAAAAAGTTGAAAAAAGAAATTAGCAGAGTCTCAAGAGAACATAAGACAGTAGCAAAAGATCTAAAAATTGTGTAATTGAAGTCTCAGAGGAGGGGAAAAAGCTATGTATTAGAAAAAAATGAGGAAATAATGGCTGAAAACTCACCAGATTTCATAAAAGATATAAATTTGCAGATTCAAGAATCTCAACAGACTGCAAACCATGCTCAGACTTATCATAATCAAATAGTCAAATAATCAAACTTCTGAAAACTAAAGACAAAAAACTTAAAAACAGCTACATATAGGGAAAAACAAATTAATGGCAGAATGCTTATCAGAAACTATGAAGGACAGAGGAACAGCATTCTTAAAGTATAAAAAGAAAAGACCTGTCAACCCACAATTCCGAAATAAAGGTAAAATAAGGACATTCTCAGATAAAGGAAAACTAAGCTCATTTGTTGTCTGCAGAACTGCTCTAAAAGAAATGAAAGAAGAAGTTCTTTAGGTTGAAGGAAAAATGATAAAATAGGGAAACTGGAACTTCAGAAAACAAGAGAGAGTAAGAAAAATGCTATATATTTGGGTAAATATAAAGGACTAGTTTTCTTCTCTCAATTATGTAAAATATGTATACCTGCTAAAAGCTATATGTGTGTGTGTGTGTATATATGTATGTATGTATGGGTGGGTGGGTGTGTGTATATATAATCTAGCAGAATTTATATATATATAGGACAACTATAACAAAGGGGGAGGGTAAAGGGACCTATATGGTTAGAAGGCTCTATTCTACTTGAAGTACTAAAATATCAACTCAAAGTAGACTGTAAGATTTTATATATACATATATATGTATGTATATGATATATAGTATGCATATATAGGTATATATAACTATAACATGCATATATACACAAATATATATATAATCTCTAGAGCAACCACTAAAATAATAATACAAAGATAAAGCCAAAAATCAACAGGTAAATTAAAACTGAAATACTAAAAAATATTCAAATAACCAAAAAGATACCAAGAAAGGAAAAAGAGAAGAACTAAAAACAGAGAGCTGAACAAAAACAAAAACAAAATGGTAGACCCTAAATCCAACCATATCAAATATAACATTAAATACAAGTGGCGTAAAAGACAAAGACTATAAGATTAAATTTTTAAAAATCACACTATATCCAACAGTATGTTTTCTATAAGGAACTCACTATAAATATAAAGATATAAATTAAGAGGGTGGAACAGATATACCACATATATAATAATCAAAAGATACCTAAGAGACAATATCAATCAAAATAAATATCAAAATATTAATATCTCCAAGGATAAAAAGACATATTACACAATAATAAAGGAGTGAAATCATCAAGAAATGACTTAATCCTAAATGTGTAGGCACCTAATAAAGAACTCCTCAAACCCAACACCCAAAAAAAACAAATAATCCAGTCAATAAGCTAACAGAAGACATGAACAGACACTTCTCCAAAGAAGACATACAAATGGCTAACAGTCACATGAAAAAATGCTCAACATCACTAGCCACCAGAGAAATACAAATCAAAACCACAATGAGATACCACCTCACACCAGTTAGAATGGCAAAAATTAACAAGACAGGTAAAATGACATGTGTTGGAGAGGATGTGGAGAAAGGGGAACCCTATGACACTGTTGGTGGGAATGCAAGCTAGTAAAGCCACTCTGGAAAACAGTATGGAGGTTCCTCAAGACATTAAAAATAGAGCTACCCTACAATCCAGCAATTGTACTACTAGCTATTTACCCCAAAGATACACACATAGTTAAAAGAAGGGGCACATGCGCCCCAATGTTGATAGCAGCAATGTCTACAGTAGCCAAACTGTGGAAGGAGTGAAGATGCCCTTCAACAGATGAATGGATAAAGAAGATGTGGTCCATGTATACAACGGAATATTATTCAGCCATGAGAGAGGATGAATACCCACCATCTGCATCAACATGGCTGGAGCTGGAGGGGATTATGTTAAGTGAAATAAGTCAAGCAGAGAAAGACAATTACTATATGGTTTCACTCATATGTGGAACATAAGGAATAGTGTGGAGGATCACAGGGGAAGGGGGGGAAACTGAATGGGAAGAAATCAGAGAGGGAGACAAACCATGAGAGACTCTGGACTCTGGGAAACAAACTAAGGGTTTCAGAGGTATGGAGGTAGGTGGATGGGGTAACCGGGTGATGGGTATTAAGGAGGGCACATGTGGTGAATGAGCACTGGGTGTTATACTCAACTAATGAATCATTAAATACTACATCAAAAACAAATGCTGTATTATATGTTGGCTAATTGAACATAATAAAAAAATACATGAAATAAAAAATGATAAAACTGAAAGAAAAAGTAGACCAAAAAACAAAACAAAACAAAACTTGGGAGACTTTAGGACTCCTCTACTGGTAATACAAATAGCAAACACAAAAAAATAAGGAGGGGTACAAAAGACCTGAATAACTCTACTAACCTGATTGACCTAATTAACATTGATTGAACACCACCAAACAGTAACAGAAAATGTTCTTTTGAACAGTGGAATATGGAACATTCTGTAAGATACACCATATTCTGAGGCATAAAACAAACCTGAACAAATTTTAAATAACTAAAGTCAAACCAAGTGTGTTCTCAGACTATATCAGAATTAAATTAGAAATCAATAAGAGAAAGATATGTGGGAAATCCCTAAATATTCAGAAATAAAAGACAGATATATAACCATGAGTCAAAAGAACACCAAATGGAAAATTTTTAAATATTTTAATTGAATAGAAAGTAAATTTCATTACAACATAATAAAATTTATATGATGTTGCTAAACTGAGATATTAGAGAGAATTTTTCCATTACATACTTATAACAGAAAAAGAAGAAAGGTCTCAAACCATAAGAGACTCTTAATCTCAGGAAACAAACTGAGGGTTGTTGGGGGGTGGGGGAGGAGAGATAGAGTGTCTGGGTTATCGACACTGGGGAGCATACGTGCTACGGTGAGTGCTGTGAACTGTGTAAGACTGAGGATTCACAGACCTGTACCCCTGAAGCAAATAATACATTATATGTTAATTTAAAAAATTTTTAAAAAGAAGAAGAAAGGATTCAAATCAATGATCTAAGTTTTCACCATAAGAAACTAGAAGCAGGAAGAACAATTTAAACCAATGCAAACAAAATGAAGGAAAGATAATAAAATAAGAACAGAAATCAATGAAAATGAAATAAAGACAACAAAAGAAATCAGTATCACAAAAAAAAATTTTTTTTGAAAAAAGTCAATGAAATTGGTAAACCTCTAGCCAGAATGACCACAAAGAAAAGAGAGAGATGATATAAACTACCAATATCAAATATAAAAGAGGGGACATCACTACTAACACTACCGACAAAAAATAATGGGGATATTATGAACAATTTAACTTGCATCAATTCAACAACATAGATGAAATGAACCATTTTCTGGGCACCTGGGTGGCTCAGTGGGTTAAGTCTCTGCCTTCGGCTCAGGTCATGATCTCAGGGTCCTGGGATCGAGTCCCGCATCGGGCTCTCTGCTTGGCAGGGAGCCTGCTTCCCCCATTCTCTCTGCCTGCGTCTCTGTCTACTTGTGATTGCTCTCTCTGTCAAATAAATAAATAAAATCTTTAAAAAAAAAAGAAATGAACCATTTTCTGACAGATACAAACTACTAAATTTCATTCAAAAAGAGAGATAATCTGAATATTCTTATAATCATTATTATTAAATAAACATAATTAGTAATTTAAAACTTTCCAACAATGAATATACCAGGCCAAGAAGGCCTCACTGGCAAGTTCTAATAAACAAAAATTCAATAAAGAAAAAATTACAATTCTCTTCTGGGAGAAATAGAAGAGGAAACATTTCACAACTCATTTTATGAGCCCAGCATTACCCACACCTTAAAGCCTGTCAGAGACAAGAGATCTACAGACCAATAAACTTCATGAACACAGATGCAGAAATTGTCACCAAGGTATTAGTGAGCTGATCCAGCAATATATACTAAAAAAAAAAAAATACATCATGACCATGTGGTTTATCCTGAGAATACAAAGCTAATTCAATATTTGAAAATCAAATACTATGATTCATAATATTTACCCCCCAAAAAGATCATATTATCGCAATGGATGCTCATTCTTAGGGAAGCCAGACATCAGGTAACAAGGACGCTCCAGCAGCCCTACGGACAGGAATACTTGGAGAAGAAATGAGACCTCCCACCACTAGCCAGCATTAGCTTGCTAGCCTTGTGAGCAAGGCACCATGCAAGTAGATCCTGCAGCTCCAGCCAAGACTTAAGACGACTGCATCCTTGGCTGATATCTGACTGTTATCTCATGAGAGACTCCAAGCAAAGAACGCCTAGTCAAGCTATTCCCAAATTCCTAACTCATAGGAACCATAAAAGATAAACTGTTATTATTATTCTGAACCACTGATTTTTTAGCTAATTTCTTATGCAATATTAGATAACCAACACACACAAAAGTATACATTAAAACCACAACAAGCTACTACCACAAGCTGACAATATCAAGCATTCTCAAGGATTCTCATACATTACTGGTGGGACCATAAAGCATAACTGCTTGTAACAACAGTTTGTCCGTTTCTTATAAAGTTAAACGTATATTTACCATAGAACTCAGCAATTCCAGAAACAACTTAAGACGACTGACAATATATGTCCACATAATGGCTTAAACAGGAACTTCCTGGGACACCAGAAATGTTCTGAATCTTTATCTGGATAGTGATTATATGGATGCTGCATATGTGAATTACAATCAAGCTACACATGAGAAAAATATACTCAATGTACATGATTATATTTGTCATCATTCCATTAAAAAATAATTTTCTGATGTTAAAGTACAAGTTCCTATGTCCCACAGCCATAGATTCTTTTCCAGAAAAGGCTGGGATTGAGGAAAATTACTTCAATGAAAGGACCTCATTCTGAGAAACTGTGGGAAGGGGCCACTTAACCCCTCTTCAGGGCTACTGAGCTCTTAAATGAAGCCCAACACCTGCCTCAAAATCTGGGAGCTGGCACTGCTGCTCCCCAATGCCAAGGGTTGGTTGAAATTACGAATTGATAAAGTAGAATCTCAGCACATTTACGATCTTGTACACATTCATTCTTCTACGGCCTTATAGATTTTTTATGAATAATCCAGACCCGAATCTTCTGTGGAGGTTATTTTATATAATGCTCCACTCCATGAGGTAGTCAAAACAAGTTCTGTATTTTCTCCTTTAGGAAAAAAGTCCCAGAGGTTCAACAAGTTTAAGGTAGTTGCACAAGATGTCAAAGATAATAAAAGGCCAGTATCATAATGGAATCTAAGCCTTCTAGCTCCCAATCTAGTGTTCTCTTCACCACAGAACACTTATTTTAATTACCTGGGCTGAAAATGTGGGAAGTATCTATAAAGGAGACCTGCCCATGACCACCTTCATGAACCATATTCCAACGAAAACTAAATAAAAGATAAAAAGAAGAAAAACAGAATCAATGGTTTAATGTTTCCTTTTGATTTCCTCTGGCCAGTTGCCTGATTTCCTTTAAGTTTGCTTAGATTTTCTTTGTTTTTATTTTCAGATCTTCCTTTTAGCCTTTTCCTTACTCCAGGGAATTCTCACTCCCTATCTCTCTAGGCACCTGTTGTTATGTAACCACAAAAGTAAGAGTTCAAGAAATAAGGACTCTTAATCAACCAGGTGGATGGATATATTTGTCCCAATGGAGCTTTCCCCAGTTCTGGGACTTCCCACATTCCTGAATGCCTATATTCACCAAGTGAATCCGAGAGAATTTTTCTGGGACAGGACCCAAGCTCATAAGAGCCTAGCTGGAAAGTTCATCACAAAATTTACTGAATAAAAAAAAAAGTTGTTTTGAGAAATCTGTCTCAGCAAGAAAAGTACTAAGATACCCCCCCACCCCCTCCCTATTTCCCCACCAGGACAACACTCTTTTAAACTGATCCTTTCTCCAACCTTGGCCCATATGAAAAAGCCCGGTCTGCACTAGGTTAGGAAACACTGGCCACCACAGTAACTTCTTTCAAGACATACCTCCAAAGGCAAGGGAAACAAAAGCAAAAATGAACTTCTGGGACTTCATCAAGATAAAAAGCTTCTGCACAGCAAAGGAAATAGTCAACAAAACTAAGAGGCAACCCACAGAATGGGAGAAGGTACTTGCAAATGACATTACAGATAAAGGGCTGGTATCTAAGATCTTTAAAGAACTTTTCAAACTCAATACTCAAAAAACAAATAATCCAGTCAATAAGTTAACAGAAGACATGAACAGACACTTCTCCAAAGAAGACATACAAATGGCTAACAGACACATGAAAAAATGCTCCACATCACTAGCCACCAGAGAAATACAAATCAAAACCACAATGAGATACCACCTCACACCAGTTAGAATGGCAAAAATTAACAAGACAGCAAACAACATGTGTTGGAGAGGATGTGGAGAAAGGGGAATGCAAGCTAGTACAGCCACTCTGGAAAACAGTATGGAGGTTCCTCAAGACATTAAAAATAGAGCTATCCTACAATCCAGCAATTGTACTACTAGCTATTTACCCCAAAGATACACACATAGTGAAAAGAAGGGGCACATGCACCCCAATGTTGATAGCAGCAATGTCTACAGTAGCCAAACTGTGGAAGGAGCGGAGATGCCCTTCAACAGATGAATGGATAAAGGAGATGTGGTCCATGTATACAACAGAATATTATTCAGCCATGAGAGAGGATGAATACCCACCATCTGCATCAACATGGCTGGAACTGGAGGGGATTATGTTAAGTGAAATAAGTCAAGCAGAGAAAGACAATTACCATATGGTTTCACTCATATGTGGAACATAAGGAATAGTGTGGAGGATCACAGGGGAAGAGGGGGAAACTGAAGGGAGAGAAATCAAAGGGAGATAAACCATGAGCGACTCTGGACTCTGGAAAACAAATTGAGTGTTTCAGAAGGGAGGGAGAGGGTGGGGGGATGGGATAATTGGGTGATGGGTATTGAGGAGGGCACGTGCTATGAGAAGCACTGGGTGTTATACTCAACTAATGAATCACTGAACACTACATCAATAATTAATGATGTACTATACAGGGGCTAACAACATAATAAACAAAATAAAAATTTAAAAAAGAAAAAATTTTAAAAATAAAATTAAAACAAAAAGAACTTTACTTTAAAAAGAAAGAAAGAAAGAAAGAAAGAAAGAAAGAAAGAAAGAAAGAAAGAAAGAAAGAAAGAAAGAAAGAAAGAAAAAGACCGGCCACATCCTAGACTGGAGGACAACATAATGGCTGTAAGAAAGAAGACACCCGGGACACCTGAGTGGCTCAGTGGGTTAAGCCTCTGCCTTCGGCTCAGGTCATGATCTCAGGGTCCTGGGACCGAGCCCCGCATCAGGCTCTCTGCTCAGCAGGGAGCCTGCTTCCCCCTCTCTCTCTCTGCCTGCCCCTTTGCCTACTTGTGATCTCTCTCTCTCTGTCAAATAAATACATAAAATCTTAAAAAAAAAAAAAAAAGGAAAAAGAAGACACCCTTAGGGCTCTTTGGTAAGTTTATTCACAGCTCTTGTCACATAACCTCTGGACCTATAACTGTCCTCACAAAAATGCCCTAGTCTCCTTCTACTCCCAAGAAAAAATAACAGTATACGTTACATCTTTTGAAAGCAATGGCTCCGCCATGGATCATAAAAAATACTATCTATAAAATGCAATATAGATGCTTAACAGCTTCTTTAAGGTTGAGTCACTTTTCGGAGGTAGCCTCCTACTCATGTCCCTGGGCTATGTGTCTTCACGGAATCTCAAAGCTCTAATTGCTCTTAATGGGCTTATGTCCATCAACCAACTGGCACCTTCCATCTCTCTCCTGCCTTTCACTTGACAATGAATGGGGAAGCCAGAGATGTAAGGAAAGGGCATAGTTCCAGCTATGTATGACAAAGAAATTACCAGAGGTCAATGGCCAAGCACTTCTCTGGGCACTGAGGGGCTTGAACTACACACATTGCTCTCGGTTAAGAAAGATCCACCATCTGAAAATTGCTGTTCTGTAATGCCTCTAACTTGTTCTTCACTGTTAGACTTCATATCTTCATAAAGTTAAGGCTTCTTTCTTTGTGTAGAAGAAAAACATAATTGGGTTGTGAATATGCTGCTTGAATCTCTGAGCCAAATCCAAGATCAAAAGACCGTGGAGGGTACTAGTGGATAGAAATGAAGTAAATATCACACCTCAATTCTCCCCATCCACATTTCTAGGTAAGACAATAGAAACTACCACCCTGGTCACTCTCCCCATCGCCACTGGATCCCACTTATGTCAGGAATTAGAAGTTAGTTGCATGGGAGCCCACAGTATTCCGACTGCTGCTGCCAAGGTCACGTCTGGCCACACACAGGGACTACACAACTCCAGATGGCACCATTTAAATAAACTTAAATGTATATGCAATTCTTGGAGTTACAGGGTACCCAACCTGCACAACCAGACACTGCGGTGTTGCCACTGCTAGGAAAAGCCATATGGTTCATATCGATGGAACACGTTATTATGTCAGGCGTTGGGTTACAGATTTACACTTCTCTTCTAATTCAATTTCCATGACAACACCTTGAGATAGGAACTATTACTATCACTATTTTGCTAATGATGAAACTGGACCTCAAAGATTTTAAGACAATAAAAGATGTTAAAGAACTTTTCCAAGTCATGGCTCTCAAACACCAAATATTTGTTGCATGGCCTTCTGACAAGGATAACGTAAATCTTTTCATCTATTTACGTGTCTTTGTTATTTATAATCTGCATCTTGAGATGATTCCTTTAGTGAAAAGAGCCCCAGTTTGAAGGCAAAAAGATGTGTAGCCCTAGCCAGGACCTAACTCAGCATTCAGCATCTCATACCCTCTTGATCCATAAGTTAAAGTTTCTAGGTCTACCACCTTTTACCCCGAAAAAATCCTTACCAAATAGCTGGATTCCAGTTACTTCATTAATAAAATAGAACAAAAACTTGCCTTGCCCACTGTAAGACTGGAAAAAATAATACATTTGAAAGTTCTTTATAAATTATAAAATCTCTTAAAACCATAATAGGACATTATTAATGGTTATAAAGACAGGCAAAATGTCCTTTATGAACCAGGCTGGGCAAATTCCCACAAAGTGAGGTAATCGGGCAGTAATCCTAAGAGTGGCAGGGGCCACCACTTCTGCTGACACAACTCTTCCTCTCTTCTTCTTCCACCTGCAAGCCAGTGGCCTTGTCCTTCAGAAGACACACTTCCTTAAAAGCATTCAGTTTTATTAATGGTAACACCTTCCTCCCACACCACGCACACAAACCCCTCAAGGGCTTTCCTTCTTTTTTGTGTGTGAATTTGTGAAAATATCAAATGGATTTAGATGCATTCCATCTCTCTAACAGCCATATAGATAGATAAATATAGATATGGCCATATCTATATCTATAGATATATATGTACATATATATCCATATATATAATCTCTCTAACAGCCATATATATATCCTCAGTATGCCAAAGGGTTTTCAAGTAGCCAGTAGGAGCCAGGAGGAGTCCATCAAATCTAGAACTGGTCTCATCCTCTCAAGAGCCAGGTATCTCCCACCCTGCCCAAAGGCCTGATGACACGCATAGTAGAGATGCATCTCAGAGGTGTAATATTCTCCAGGTATGCCTCCCCCACAGGGGACAGACAGACAACACCCCATAGAAATACTCTGCATCAGTCCAGGGGCAGAGATAAATAAACCTAGTAATTTCAAAATATTGTTTTCATCACTTCTTCTTTGTAAGTACATCTCAACCAATTTCAAAGACACATATGCAATTCTTATCTTTTCCTACAGGGAACACCAATATCCAAGGTCTCCCGAGAGTTGGATCCTGAAAGATCCTGTTTCCTGCTGCTGTTTCCCATCCCAGCTCTCCTGCCTGTTGTGGCTTCTCAACACTTCCAAATATAACACTGATTAATTATGAATGCTGTGGCTTATCTGACCCACATCTCACCTTACTCTTTGCTCCTTTGGAATTCCATTCCATAGTCAGAGGAATATCAATGTCAGAAAATAAGGTTTCCCTGATATCCACCCTAATGTTTCCTTCTGCGAGTCTCATCCTTTTACTCCTATGGGCTACACTATATGACTCCTCTCCTTCAGAGCCTCTCCCTCTTCAGAGATTTGTAGACTGTTACCATGGCGTTCCCTTCACTGCCACTTCATTCAGCCATATATATTTAATTCTTTTCATCTTTCACCATAAATCCGTCCCTTCAAGTCTTAAATCAGCTCTCTGCTCTTCTCTGGACTAGTTCCAACTCTCCCAATTCACCTCCAATAACTGATATCCCTTCTGGGAGCTCTAACTTCCTTTCTATCTTCCTTGGCTCTCTTCACTCTCTCCAGAAATAAAATCAGAAGGGACTGAAAGATATGTGAGGTCAAGGGTCAGGTGTATTGCATTGCATACATCTACTTTAAGTTTCTCAGGCCTCTCCATAGTACACATAGTCCCCAGTCATATATCCCCTTTCCAGGAGTGAGGGGGGGTGCTTATAGAGAAACAGGCCCTCCTAGCCTACAAGTCAATATCCTCTAGGCCTCTGCCTGGGGGATGGCAGAAGCAAGATGTCAGAATATCTACAAAGTGGGCTACGAAGTAGGGCTGTGAGCAGTGTGGCAGACATCTTCTCTGAGGTTTGGACTGTCCCAGAATGATGCACAAAATTCATACAGTCTCAGCAGTGGCCTATCTACCCCCTCTACTTTCCATAAATGAGTGCTTTGAAATACTGATCCCATTTTTGAATTCAAAACAACCCACAAAGGAAAAAAATTTGCATGTCATGCATTAGGAGGCCTCTCTGAGATCCTTTCGTCCTCTCAGACATCCCAAACCACAAGCAATACAAAGTAACTGCTTTATCCTGACTGGGTGCTTTTCCATTTTGATCACATCTCTGGTCACGATCCTGTTGAGATTCAGGAAGCTATCCTCAGTCTGAAACAAATGGGCTGCTGCAGGCCAGTCACCACAAGGAGAGTGGGCAAAACACCCTTCCTCTCCTCTCCCCTCCTCACAGTTAGCCCCGTCAGCATGCTCATGCCCCTCTAGACCAGATCACTGGTCATTTGCGCAGAAGCAGGAAGAGGCAAGCTGAGCTGTGCCTATTTTCCCTTTGTCCGCTTGAGGATCCTATGTCACAGAGGAGTTGAATGCCTTTTCTACGACACAAGCCTGTATAAAAAGAATAAACCCATTTCCTCAAACGCAACAAGGAGTAAAATCAACCCAAGTGTGAGAACCTAAGCTTGAATTTTCATACAGGAAAGTGAATGGAACCACATGATTTATGTTGCCCCAAACATGAACCATGATAGAGCAGGGTGTATCCACTCCCTCCACAGGGAGGTCTATGGTGGAAACCATGTCTGAATGAGGCTGGGGAAGCAGTGGCAAGGCAAGAGGCTAGTCCTGCATGGCCAGCTGCCCAATGGAAAACAGCATATGCCTCAGAGGAGGACAGCCCAGCCTGGTCCAAGTGTGATCACTACAAGGCCCGAAGTGCTTTTCAATAAGCTGCCTGTCTCCCTGCAGGTCACGGGGAGCTCATCCAGTTACACTTACTGTCTTATGTGATCCCATCAATAATCATTTGATCCTGATGCTGCTGAAAAATGCTTGGCCAAAATTTCTAGCCTTTTAATGACAGAATCCTGGCTCTTTCTGAAAACAGCAGTGCTGGATGTGTCAAATGATGCATAAGGCCTTGGTCCAACTGCCAAATGGACTATGATGGGACTTGGGAGGACTTGGGACACTCACAGAGCGTCCCCACTGGCAGCAGCAGACAAGCTCTTGAAGCACGCTCCTCTCTACATGAAAGTCCCCTGCTCAGCAGCTTACCTGAGGCTTGACTGGAGTATATTCTTCAAATGCGCTAAGCATATGAAGCTTCAGAGACACGCACTGACAACTTCATGCAACCTGCCTGTTTACAGTAGGCAAGTTCAGGGCCACGGAAAGGACCCCTTTTATCTGTCACCAACATCTCACAATAGCTGATCTAGACTGCTGGGCCCATGGTCGTTTGACAAGAGGTGACAGGAAAAGCTCCAGAGATGCTCACCGACACGAAGGGAGAAGAAACTCCATATCGCCTGAGAAGTCATTTCTAGACCCACTCCAAGTGCTGTGGGCGTTTAGAAGAAGACGCTGTACGTATAAACCACAGAAGCCAGGCTGACACAAAGCACAGCTGTTTTTCATGAAAGTATCTGTAGTGAGACCACAGTATCGGTCTCCTAGCTCAGTTCACAGAAGGCGCCATCACACTCATCAGACCCCGCCTCTTACTATCGATTCTGCCTCTTAATATAAATTCCAGCCCTGAACACAAAGGGGTCATCTTAGGTGCCAGTGCCACCAACGCTAATGCTGAACTATGCATCTAGAGTGTTTTCCTCGGGGACCACACACCAGTAGGTTCCATGTGTGTGCAATGACTGAAGAACCTCAGCCTGTAGATGTCCCTGCTGCAGCAGGGTGGTGGGTGTGCGGGGGAGTATATGTGTGCACCGGGACAAGCATGGCAGATACTTGTAGCTCTACAGTGGGCTCTTTTCAGTGTTCTCCATCCAATTAACGCTAGACATTAGTAACCAGTGGAGCATAAAAATTTCATTTATTTCTGATGATGAGAATGATATAAAAGAGGCTGGGTTTGCTCAATGGAATTAGTGTAGGCTTTTTAAAGGCATGATTTCTTTTCTGTGCTCTCTCATTCATTTACATGGTGTATTTTATTCACTGAGCCTTTCCCTAGTGGTCTTAGGAGAGAAACATCCATTCAAAACCACCTGGTTTTCCAGTCAAAGAATACTATGGGAAGAGTTAGAAGTAAGTGCCTGCACACACACCCCCAACTCAGTGAATAGGAGAAGAAAATGAGAGAGTAAATAAAACAGAAACCTCATTTCAGGAGTCTCCAGCAGAGAGATCTGCAGTGAAACAGGTCTGCCAGAGACTGTCACCCAGAGCTGCTACTGCGGACATACAAGCTAAGAATTAGAGGTTGGGGGGAGGGGGGTAACAGGAGAAGAAAGAGAATTCAACTATTGTCTCTCCTGGCTTCATACTTACTCCCTCAAAGGGAGACAATCGTGGCAAGTTTACTCCCTCTTCTTCATATCTCCCTCCTGTCCCATGTTCCTTATTTCCTCGGGGGCTCTCCCAACAACATCTGAGAGGAAAAACAGGAGGCTGAGAGTGGCCAGCACATGGGTTGGAGAAAAGGGGCAGAGAAATTAATGAAGAGGCAATTCCTAGGTAAGCCAGCATTTGAAAGGGACAGCCAGGTAGGATTCAACAAGATGAAGAAGAGTTCTATGTTCTCTGAGAATGTGTACTACATTTCCCACATCTGTGATGGCCAGGAAGAGGAACAAGGGGAAGGGAAGATGGACAAGAGTCTTGAGATCTAGAGCTAAGCTTGGAACACAGAAGTAATAAGGGCATTTCAACCATCCAAGGGGCCCCCATTAGAAGAGCATCTCATTTTGGCTAGAACCCCATGTAAGTCGGTAGAAAGAGGCATTCTGCCAATAAGAGAAAACTTTTCTCCCAACTTGGTTGCTGGAGAGGAAGGAAAACCCTTGGGGAGTGACTGTGTTCAAGAAGAAAATAAGAAAATATGGTCTAAGGGGAGAGAAGAGGCTTGTGGAAGGAAGAAAAGAGCTAAGAACCAGAGACTGGGCTTTGGAAACAGGGGTTAGTTGACAGCGGTTGCAAACTGATGTGTCTAAAAATACAAAACCCGACAGACACATTCAGGCGGTAGCTGCTCACCGGTCCCCAAGATCTGGAAGAGAAGGCGGGGCTGGGAGGCGCGGATCGCGGCGGACAGCCTTCCCTCTCTGCCCACTTCGGAAGACTTCTTCTCCGGCATCAGGCGGATCCTCAGCCGCCCTTCGCCATGGTGAATCCACCAACTGAACAGCTCGCTGAGGTTGAACTGGAGCAGTCCCGCAGTCGCCTCCTCTGGGGGCCCGACGCAGCCCTCAAGGATCGCTTCCTCTCCCAGCTCCAGCACTAGCTGCTTGGCGCGCCGCAGCTTGCGAACCGAGCCACCCTTCAGCACCCTGGTCAGCGTCCGTGCAGGGGCAGGGGCTGGTGAACTGGGGTCTTCTGTCCACGAGACCGCGGGCGGTGGCCCCACCAGCCGAAGTAGTGGGGCGCAGTCTAGAGCCAGCGAGCCGCGCGCCTCCGTCCGGCCAGCCCTCGACTCCGACCAGGACGAAGGCGGCAGCAGCAGGTCACGGGCATAGACGCGGAAGAGCGAGGGCACCACAAAGTCCACCGCCAGGCTCTTCCTCTGCAGACGTGAGTAGCTGAGCGGCTCCCGAGGCTGCAAAGCTGGCCCCACGGCGGGTGAGCCCACGAGCCGGCCGGTCCCGGTCTCGGTCTCGGTCTCGGTCCCGGTCCCGGTCCCTGAGCCTGAGGCTGCCACTGAAAGCAGCAGCAGCAGCAGCAGCAGCCCTAGGAGCTCTAAAGAACCCATCCCGCCAGAGAAGGGTTGTTTATACTAGACTCCCCACTATCCAGCCTTGCCCTTCACTTCCCCTCAAATTAGAAGGGTCTCCGAATAGTCCTTAGTCCTGCAAGGCTCCTTCCACCTGATCTCTGGGGGATTATGCGTGCACTCGATTCTCTCGTTTTCCTCCAACTGCTAGGAGGCAAGCAGGAGTCTCAGTAAAATGGGGCTAGAAGCTCAGGGGCGTGTCAAGAGACCCTGAGCACCTCGGGCTCAGCAGCTGGGACCCCGTGCCTCTGGCGCGCCAAGATGAGTGCCGCGCCTTCGTCTGTAGCTTGCAGCGCTCCGGAACAAGAGAAACTACTATGGTCGAAGGGAGGCGGCAGCAGGATGCCGTCCTCTCCCGCCCCCCGCGGCTTGAGCTGCGGTCTGTCTGCTCTCCAGCAGCCTCAAATCCTCCGCAACTTTCCAGCTGAGAACGATGGCTCCGAGCGTTCTGGTGTCCTAGCTCCCTCCTCTGCGCTCCTTTCGGCTTCTGAGCTTCTCTCCCTTAGTGTAGGGGAAAACCCGGGGCAGGGGTTGCTTTCTCGCGCACCCTCCTGCAACCCTCCGCAGCGGGAAGTCTGCGGATTGCACTGCTCGCTGAACTTCTGGGCTTGAATCGAGCCCCCGGGCTGCGAAGCAGAGGCTCAAGCCGCCGCGGTGCCAAGTTTGCAGCGTCCTTGCTCTCCCGCGCCTCGTCTGCTCAGACTTCTCAGGCACCGAAGCGGCCCCGGCGGCAGCAGCCGAATGAAAGCATTCCGGGCAAGAGAGCCCCAAATCTTGCCGCCCCTCCTCACCCAACGGCAGCCGCCCCCGCCCCGGCTTCGGGTGGCTGAGCAGAGGGCGGCCGAAAGGCGCCTCTGTGCTGTGCGACCCTCAGGACAGCGGCGACTGGATGTGCCAGCTGCTACTTCTGCTGCCGCCCCCGGAGCCGCTGGATCGCATCTGCCTGGGCGCCCGCCACTTGCAGCTGGCAGAGTCGCGAGCTCGCGCCGGGAGGGGGCGGGGCCGTGATGGGGCGGAGCTCGAACGCCAACTCCGCGCCACTGCCAGGCTCACCCAGGCCCGCCCTGCCCCGCTCGCACCCGCCAACCAATGGCGCGGCTAGATGGGATTCTATGCAAATCTGCAGAGGCCTCGGCATTCATTGAGAAAAGCACAGAGCCCGCCCCGCCCTCCCTCCATCCCTCTCCCCTCTCTCCTTGCCTTCCTCCCGATTCCCTGCCCTATTTCTCTGCTATGTGAACAGGAGCGTGTTTTGGATAAATGGGAGGATTGGAAGAGGCCTTTGCAATCAAGCACTCTCCCTAATTATGCATTTAAGAGATTAAACGGGTCCGACTTCAGAAAATCTGGTTCTGGAATAAAAGTGGAGGCGAGGGGAAGGGAGGAGTGGGAGGAGAGGCAGCACGACATTGCCAAAGCCAAGAACAGCTTGGATTAGGGCCCTGAGACAGAATCTTCCCTGACCCTTCCATTATTTAAACGCATTCCTGGGAACCTGGAGGTTCTGTCATCCACACGAAAAAAAGTTAGCAGTGTGGGGGTGGAGTGACGATGATCTCTGAGTTCCTCAGCTACAGCAAGTACATTTCAGACCTGTCAGTCATCCTGCATTTTCTCAGAATGGTGCTTGAACATGTGTCACCTCTTTTATTCTCTGCAAGGTAAATATTTTAAATTTCAGCTTTAGCGATGAGACAACTGAGTTGCCGAGATGGTAACTGATTTTCTTTGGGTCACACAGTCATATGCGCATCCCAGGCCCTCCCTCATTCATACTGCTTATCCCTCTATGAGTAACAGGCCAAGAAGATCTAGAGGTGACTTAGCTGGAAGGAATAATGATCCAACACTTGTTCACAGCCTTGGGAGTGAGAGTTCATTACCAAAGACCATTTTTTATTCCTCTGTAAAGGAAGGACTATACCTCTGGTCTCTCTTTCCCTTCATCTCTCCTGAGCTGCCAACACAGAATTCAGATAATGGCTGTGTTTATAACAAGTGGCTCACTAGGACCAAAGACTATAGTATTAGGTTCACATAAATCCCCTCCATTCCTTCTTGTCAAAGGTTGATTGTCAAGTCTTGTGCTGTCAGAGCAAAAAATAAGGCAAGAGCCTCCCTGGAGGAGCTCACAGCCTGCAGGACAGCAGAGAAGCTTCCTCATAGAATCAGAGCAGAGTGGAGTTGAATGTCTCTCAATGAGCTGCAGAGTGCTGCAGAACGTCCCTCGCTCCCAGGAGGTGGTGGCCAAGCAGGCCTCTGCTTTCCCAGGCCAGGCTCCTTAGGCATTGTGGTATTGCCTCTGGCCACTGGAAACCTTATAACAAAAGAAACTTAATTCCAGGAATATTTTGCTTCCTGCTGTCTGTTTGGCCACTCACTTAATTGGACAGGTAACTGGCTTCTCTCTGGAACTCGAACTGGGTACACAGCCTTTAACAAGTTTAAGGGCAAAGAATGGTCTGACCCAAGGAGAGATAGAGGGAGGAAGAGAAGAGGAAGGAAAGGGTATGGAAGTTAATATGTTGGTTAATACTTCCCTAGTAGGGGGGCATATATGTTTGGATTTTCACCAGATTTCACTAGCATGCACATGGATAGAAGAATTATTTTTATCTGAAATGTTTTTTTAAGAAGACTCAAATGTAGGCCTATTCACTACATTCCTTATTCTCTACATAATTCTTGTCCAAAGTCAAATTATTTGGAGTAATTTGTCAAGAACTATGAATCTTCCGCTACAATCACTGGCCACTAGGGGGCGGCAGAGACCTGAAACTTCAGAGTAGCCACCAGGGTTTAACCTTCTCCCAGGTAATGTCTGGGACCACTGGCTTTGCACCTAGTGCACACATGAGTCTCAATTAATTCTCAAGTTTTTATGAATTCTTTCAAATTTCCCCTGAAGGAGGAACAGTGCTCATCCTTGTACATTAAATCACACCAAATCTAAAAAATGTTCCCTTTTTGTTAATTTTAAAAGGTTGGCAGGAATGAGTATTGATAGTCTGTTGGTCACTATACACAGCATCTGTAGGAGTGTGTGTGTGTGTGTGTGTGTGTTTTGTGTGTGTGTGTGTGTTTCACATCATACAATGGCCTTTTTGGGGGAAGGTATATATTATTATTTTCATCACAGAGACAAAAACAGTTAAGGTTTAGAGAGGCAAAATAATTTGCCCAAGGTCAAATAGCAAGCAAATAAAGCCACTGGAATTCAAACCAATGATTCTTTTTCTCTGAAATTTACACATCCCTCTGGAACAAATTAGACCTTTTCCTCACGCCTACAGCTATAATGTTGACACTTCTAAACCATATCTTTGCCATCTAGAGGAAGGGAGATGAGAAAGTGCAGTTAAGAGCAAATAGGGGAAATACAGACAGGGATTAAAAAAAAGTGTGATCGAGTGACGGCTAACATGTCTTGCACACCTATTATGGGCCAGCATATTTCAAAATAATTCCCATGCATTATCTCATTTAAGATTCCCTATAACACTATGAGGGGAAATAATAGTACCTCTTTTACAGATCACAAATGCAAGCTCAGAGAGAGTGAGTTCCCAACAATAAGACTACACAGAAAATAAAATCTGTTAAAAGATTTGAACCTGGATATCAGATGAAGTCCATGGTCTCAAAACCTGAGCAATCTCACAAGGGAGAAATGGAGTAGGGCTGAATAGACTGACGCGGGCAGAGGAGAACAGAGGATGAAACTGAAAGCCCACTCAAAAAGGGAGAATCAGGGGCTGGGGTTAGGGGAGGGGCAGACAGAAGATACCGGAAGTCCTGGGGACACAATTAATGAGATGGGCTTCTGTGAGTCACCCTGCCATTGACTTGACCAGTTGAGTTGGAGGGCAGAAAGTAAGTAGACCACAAACCAAGAGAGAAAAGGGCCAAGCTGCATAGTGAGAGCACCAGGACCCTCTTCAGGAAACTCCCAATTTCTGAAAATGGAGAAATGGACAACTCAGTTAGGAAGGGGTTTGAATTCTCTCAAGGGAAAGAGTAATAAAAGCTCATCTCAAATCCAGACAATGTGACTTAAGGCAAAACACATCTCGCAATTGCAAAAAACCTGATGGTGACCTACAGGGTTAATTAAGTCAGGCATCTAGTTGGTCAGGAAGGAAGAGGAGGAGAGGGAGGAAAAGGAGGAAAGTCAGAAAGAAGGAAAACAGGAAGAGGAGCAGGAGAAGGAGAAAAAAGCTGGGAGAAAAATCATGAAATCAAGCTGAAATTGGGCATCGTAAGGTAGTCGGGCTAAGACATTTGGAACCACAATTGGAATAGCTTACTCTGGGCCAAAATCAGGAACTGGAACCCAGAAGAAACATTCAGATGAACTGTGGATTTGTAGTCAGGAAACTTGCTTTCAATCCAAGCCTTGCTTAAGAGGCTTGGACCTTAGGAAAATCCTTGATTTCTCTGGGCTCATATATCAAATTAGAAGGACTAGGTATAGTCTTTAAGACACATACCCACTCTGAAATTCCTTTTTTTTAAATTTATTTATTTGACAGACAGAGATCACAAGTAGGCAGAGAGGCAGGCAGAAAGAGAAGAGGAAGCAGGCTCCACGCTGAGCAGAGAGCTCGACATGGGGCTCGATCCCAGGACCCTGGGATCATGACCTGAGCCGAAGGCAGAGGCTTTAACCCACTGAGCCACCCAGGCGCTCCCCCACTCTGAAATTCTGTTTGAGATTTCTCTAAGTGGCCAAAGAGTCTGGTCCAAGACTGGAAACCAGAGTTAAAAGGTACCAGACAGAGACTATGAACTTGCAGGAAACCAGGAAAAGAGCCTGGACCTAAAGCTAGCCAGAGGAAAATTAAAATAAAACAAAAACTTATTTTTAAAAATGTCTCTGCCACTAGACAAACCTGAGCTTTGAATCAACAGCCTGCAGTTTCTGACCAGTCATATATAAGGTGTCTTCTAATAATCATGCTAAAGGGAAAGTACAGTTATTAATTCAACCATTATGTGTTAGGTACCTAGTATGTGCTTGGATTTGTGTGAGGTGCTAAGGAGAGAGACTGTGGTTAATAGAATAGTCAACGTTCTTGTCATCATGAAGCCATGATAAAATTAAATTTCTAAAAATATCTTATCTATTTATTTATTTACTTAGAGAGTGGGGGGGGGGAGGAGGGGAAGAGGGAGATGGAAAGAGAATCTCAAGCAGACTCCACGCTGAGGGTGAAGCCCGACACAGGGCTTGATCTCACGACCCTGAGATCATGACCTGAGCCGAAATCAAGAGTTGGATGCTTCACTGACTGAGCCATCCAGATGCCCTCATAAAGTTACATTTTAAAAAAAGTACAAAATTGAATTCATACCTACGCTACAACTAAGCAAAAATACAAATACAGACAAACAAACAAACAAAACACCCCGGAGGAAATCACTGACAAATAAACTTGTTGAGGTGGCAGAATTTGGGTTTGTTTTTTTTTACAAATGACTTTTAATGGTTTTGTATAACAAATAATAATAGCATTTGATCCCTATTTTTTTTCTTTTAAAAAGCGTATCTGTCAGGATACCCAGGTTATGTTGTAACAACAACAAACCTCAGTAACTTAAAAACAAAGAAATCTATTCTCATATTCTATGTCCATCTCAGGTGAGCAGAGGGTTCTGATCATCATAATCAGTTAGGGATGCTGGCTGATGGAGCCCTCACCGCCTGGGTCATGCAGGAACAACTAAATACTCCAGCCTGGAAAAGGCACATGTCATTTCCATTCAACACCTCTAGATGGAGCTATCCATGTGGTTCTACCCTAGGAGGCCCCACAAGGCAGAATCAGAAATATCTCACCAAGGGCCTTACTGGCTCCCAAAGGAGAAAACCTGCAAGGGTTGCATTATCTGACTTAGACCAGGAAGGCTCTAGAAGACAGTTACCCTGAGGAAAATGACCTAATTCTCTTGGGATCCACAGCCAAATGGGTAGCCCCACTGCCATCAGAGAGCACAGCCTCTGAGTCTGCACCTACGTCACTGCAGAAACAACAGAAGAGCTCAGCCTGCTCTTCTCCAACCAGATCCTGGGGAAGCCTGATAGGAGGGAGCCACAGGAAAAGCCCTTCTCAACCACCAGGGAGTAAGAGCTCTCTCCCGGAAACTATAAACACTCTCATGTTTACTGAAGAGAGGAGTAACAACCAGAGAGATGAGAGCAAACAGTTCACTACTATGTATTTCACAGCAATCCGCCTGTTTGCTGAAGCACAGTACGTGAGAGAGAAAGGGTGGGAGCTATTACTGCAACTAACATGTGTTGGTCTTACCACCTGCTGCTATCTTCATATTTTCTTGTGGTTTTTTTTTAATATCCTTTTTGGCTGAGGAAGATGAAAATAAAATTTGGGGAGTAATTTGGTGACCAATATAGTCTTCTCGAAAAGCCTTTCAAAGAACTCCACACAGAAGCACAGTATCCATTCCATTTTAGTCCTTTCTGATCTCCAGCCAACACAAGTAAGCGCCATGGCCTAAGACTTTTAGTGGCATCAAGAAGGCTTTGGTGTCTTAGAGCCTAGTCACGTCACTGTGATAGATCAAATGGACCGTGGGCAAGATAATCTCTGAACAATGGGTTACAGCTAATTGAATGATCACAGTAAGAGTTCCCACTGGCCAGTCCTATCTGATTCATCATTTCATATCTTCATTGTCCTGCCTGGGCCTGTGTCCCTGCTTTCCTTTCTTATCCAGACCCAGGGCTAGCTGAACCCCTTTGACTCAGCCTTACCCAGTTTAGTGACCAACCTTGGCTCTACTTAGGAAGAATTAAGACCAGAACCTACATTCATGCTAATTCCCCTCTCACTTTGAATCCTATTTCAAATAACTGCTATTTTTGTCTTGCTCCTGTGAACAAGCCACACCTTATCCCTCATTTCCTAAAGGACTGGGCTTAGCCCTGATCTTCCTGGCAATCCCCTTTCTCTGAAGTCTGCTTCCCACTGTTTGCCTTCCCCAATGCCAGTCCTGTGCCAACTCAGCTATGTCTTAGTCCCCTCTCCCAGGGAGAATGAACTAGGGATGCCTACCCTTCTACCCTTTCCCCCTTCTTCTGATGGGACCCATAGCTCCAAGCATCACTAATTATAACGGGGTGTAGGCCATGGCCATGGCAGATTAGAAGAAAGTCAAACATCTGATTCTAGAGAGGCCAGTCCCAGGCCCGTTGAAGCCAATTAGCTTCCCTCTCCAAAATCTGAACTAGGTAGCAAGGACTGTATGACACTGACATTTGAGTCATGTTATTATTAGTGGGGCACCAAAATACTCCCTTTCTTCAGGACTGATGGTTTCCAATAAACCCTCACTTTTTTTTTTTTTACTCACTTTTTTTTTACTCACTTTTTGAACAAATTTGAACAAACTAAGACAAGCTGGGACACTTGCCCTTTCCCTCTCATTGGTCCTCCTGGCACTGACTCTCTGCCTAGGTTCTGTGTAGACACTGTTGTCTAAACCCAGAGGCACCAATCCCCAGCACTGCTCACCCTGCTGTCCAGGACTGGCCTCAGAGTCCCCTGCTTTCACATCTGTGCTGACTGGGAACAGAGTATCCAGGTGGATTTGGCTAGCACTGGAAAACCTAGGACCATATTTTCAAAGCCACGAATCTAAACATGTGGTCTGACGTGACCTCTATCTACAGCAGGTTTCCACATAAAGCAGACAATTTGGATGTTGCAATGTTCATATCCTGCAGATGTTTCAAGACTCTATAGAAAATAAAATTACGGGGTGCCTGGGTGGTTCAGTGGGTTAAAGCCTCTGCCTTCGGCTCAGGTCATGATCCCAGGGTCCTGGGATCGAGCCCTGCATCGGGCTCTCTGCTCAGCAGGGAGCCTGTTTCCTCCTCTCTCTCTGCCTGCTTCTCTGTGATCTCCATCTGTCAAATAAGTAAATTAAATATTAAAAAAAAAAAGAAAATAAAATTACATCATGCTGATCCAAAGCATCCAGGATGCAAGGTTATAATTCCAGGAACCAATACCTCAGCCCCCAGAACTTTACAGCCATCCTCTAAACCGGGAGAGCTACCTAGTTGCATGAATGAAGAGCCTTGTTTATACCTCCTTTCCCTTTCCGAGTTCCAAACCCTATCTAAAAGTTCCTAGCGACTTGGCAGTCTCAGTATGGCCCAGCTAATCGGTTCCTATTCTGCAAAACAGAGCCTCAAACCTCCCACCTATCCAGGATGCTTGGCCATGGGAAGCAAGCCAAGCCCTGGAGGCTTGCCCATTACTTTGAACAGCAAGTGTCTACCAGTGGTACCCTGCTTCAAAGATAGCCCCGTCTCCTTCTATTTGCACCCTTGTGCATTGCACTCCCACACTAAATAGTGCTGACCAGTGTCACCAATAGGATATGTAACAAGGATATTGTGTGACTTCTGAATTTGGTCGTAAGAGATAGGAGACTTTCTTGGATCACTTGCTCTGCAGGAAGCCAGCTTCCATGGTGTACAGATATTTAAAGATTTATTTATTCATTTATTTGAGAGGGGCAGGGGCAGATGGAGAGGGAGAGCATCTCAAGCAGACTTCCTCCTGAGTGCAGAGCCCCACGTGGGGCTCGATCTCAAGACACACCCTGAGCCGAAATCAAGAGTCAGACGTTTAACCAACTGAGGCACCCAGGCACCCCAAGGTATTTAAGAAGCCATATGGAGAGGTCCATGTGGCAACAGACATAAGAGTCCTCCCAACAGCCAGTCCTCACTTGGCAGGGATGTGAATAAGTCACTTTGGAAGTGGACCCTTTGGCCTCAGTTGCTACCTTAACTGTGGCCTTCTAAGAGACCTTGAGCCAGAATCACCTAGCTAAGTCAAATCTTGAGTCCTATGAACTTGGGAGATGACAGTATTTATGGTTATGTTAGGCTACTAAGGTTTGCACTGATGTGTTGTACAAGTTGCAAACATACCAGCCCTTCCTATTCATTAGTTTCCTCTGCCTCCTCTTTCACCTGCTTCCCCAGCATGCCGTGTAGACTAGTCTTCCGCAGCTGGTGCTGCCTGTGCCCAAACGCCCACCAACATGGGGTTCACCCACCCAGGCAGAGTTCATCTGGTAGCCAGGGGCAAGATACCCTTCAAATATACCTCCCTGTTCTATCAGCACTGCAAGAGAAGTTCCACATCCCCACAGGGCCCTGGGAATGAATCTTCTCCATTTCCTTCTCTCTTTTATAGCACTTTCTTTCTGTTTATAAAAGCAATACATATTAATTATAAGAAATTTGGAAAAGTCAGAAGTTTAAATAACCCCTAGTCTCACCACCCAAAAATAATGACTCAAAATTTGGATATATTTCCTTCTAGAATTGTTTTAAATTATTACAATTTGGCTCATGCAAAGTTATATTCTGCACTACTTTTTTTTAACTTAACATTATATTGTGAGCATTTTCCCACATCACAGAACATTCTAGGGATTTATGATTTTTAATGACTGCATAGAATTACAATGTGTAGATGTACCATAATTTGTTTAACCAATCTCTATCTTTGAACTTGTGGGGTTTTTCCAAGTCCCTACCATTATAAATAATGCTGTGACAAATATTCATGTACATCAATTTCAGCCCGTGACTCTGATTAATTCTATGGCTCATAAATCTGTTTGCATTTCATTTCTTTAGATTCTTTGTTCCTTTGTAAAAACACACACACACACACACACACACACACACACACACACACAGAGTAACCTTAACACATGCACAGAATTTAAAAGTTACAAAAACTTATGCAGTGACGAGGTGCTTGGGTGACTGACTTGGTTGAACTTCTGACTCTTGATTTGGGCTGGGATCATGATCTCGAGGACATGGGACTGAGCCCCATTTCAGGCTCAGCTCTTGGAGGGGAGTCTGCTTGGGATTCTCTCTCCCATCTGCCTCTGCTCCTCCCAATCATTCACTTGTTTTCTCTCTCTCTCTGAAATGGATGAATAAATCTTAAAAAAAAAAAATTATGCACTGAAAGTGCACCTTTCTTCCACCAGGGTTCCCTGGTCCTCCCAGTGTCCTTTCTCCAGAGGCAACAGTTTTTACCCATTTTGGGGTATTCATGCAGAATTCCTCTATGTATATACAATCACATATATGTAGATCAGTGGTTCTCAAAGTGTGGCCCATAGACCCCTGGGGGACCTTAAGACCCTCTCAGGGAGCCCATGAAATCAAAGCTATTCTCATAATAATATCAAAGCATTATTCATCTCTTCAATTTTATTCTCAAGTACACAGGGGAGTTTTCCAGAGGCTGCATGACATGTGATTACCTCATCACTTTGACAGGTAATGGAATGTGTGCCTGTGAATTCTTGGGTTTTCTAGATTTTCTAAGACAACTAAGAACCCTTGATTAGGGCCCTCAATAATTTTTAAGATTGTAAAGGCCTCTGGAGACCCAAAATGCTTGAGATTATTGATACAGACTTCAAAACATACATACACACATAGCTGGTAGCGTGTCGTGTGTGTATGTGTGTTAATATGACAATATATCTTCAAGATTATTTCATCTCAGAACCTGTAAAACAGCCTTAGTGTTTTTAATCGACTGTATTTCATTCTATTTCATGGTTGTTCCGTATGTATTCAACCAGTTCCTATTGATGGAATTTAGGGTGCTTTTTTTTTCAAATCTTTGCTTTCATATTACTATTATATAACAATAAATACTGCACAGAATAACCCCATATGCTCATTTTGTACAAATGCAAGTATATCTCTATAGTAAATCCTCAGTAGTGGAACTGCTGGCTCAAAGGGTAGACACATTTAAAACAAGTACTGGGAAACTGCCTCACAAAGAATATATCAGTTTTTATACCCAAAACAGTTGAGAATGATTGCTTCTTCACAGCTTCACCATCAGTCACAGTGTATTATCAAACTTGTGATCACTAAAATCAGATAATTAAAAATATTATATCCCACTATACTTTTAAATTCTATTTCTCTCATTCTGAGTAGAGCAGGTATATTTTCCTATTTTGAAAAGTCTTCTTATCACCTTCTTTGGAAAGTCTCTGCTTATGTATTCTGTCCATTTGTCATTTGATCTATTAGTTCTTTCTTATTGATTAATGGGATATCTTTATATATTAAGGAAATTTTCACATTTGTGTCTTTTTCCCTTAGATTATTTTATTTTACCATGGAAAACAAATTTTGCAACTATCAAATTAATAATCTCTTATACAGCTTCCAGCTTATAAGCTCCCTTCATACAAAATACACATGTATTTTAAAATTTATCCTATATTTTGGGGCACCTGGGTGGCTCAGTGGGTTAAGCCTCTGACTTCAGCTCAGGTCATGATCTCAGGGTCCTAGGATCAAGCCCCAAGTCAGGCTCTCTGCTCAGCAGGAAGCTTGCTTCCCGCTCCCTCTGCCTGCCTCTCTTCCTACTTGTGATCTCTCGATCTCTCTCTGTCAAATAAATTAATTAAATCTTTTAAAAAATTATCCTATATTTTATCCTAGTATTTTTATGAGTTTTCATGGTTTGACCTTTTTAAACCATTTGGATTTTGTTGGTAAAGAACTGAAGTCCAACTTTATCTTTTAATTTTCTTCCTACATGGGACTCATTGAATTCACCTAATATTTATTTCATGAGCAATATTTTCCCACACTGATAAGAAATGCCAACTTTATTATAAAACGGTTTTTTGCCTGAATTTGGATCTCTTCCTGATTCCCTATTCTATTCATGGATCTATTTGTTTACTCCTCCCCAAAAGTAGAATAGGTAGAAAGCTTATATCCTCCTTACAATTATTCTTTCCTGATATTAAATTCACCTATCCTTGCTCCTTTATTTTACCGTATGAATTTTAGAACTGACTCAACTAGTTTTAAAAATTCCCGTTATTTTATTTATTGAGATCACTTAAAATTTACAAATTAACATAGGGATATTGTATATCTTCATGATGTTGAGTCTGTCTATCAAGACCACAGGAGATGGGGCGCCTGGGTGGCTCAGTGAGTTAAGCCTCTGCTTTCGGCTCAGGTCATGATCTCAGGGTCCTGGGATCGAGCCCCGCATCGGGCTCTCTGCTCAGCGGGGAGCCTGCTTCCCCCCCACCCCTCTCTGCCTGCCTCTCTGCTTACTTGTGATCTCTGTCAAATAAATAAATAAAATCATGGGGTGTCTGGGTGGCTCAGTGGGTTAAAGCCTCTGCCTTCTGCTCAGGTCATGATCCCAGGGTCCTAGGATCGAGCCCCGCATCGGGCTCTCTGCTAAGCAGGGAGCCTGCTTCCCCTCTCTCTCTCTCTCTGCCTGCCTCTCTGCCTACTTGTGATCTCTGTCTGTCAAATAAATAAATAAAATCTTTAAAAATAAATAAGTAAATAAAATTTTTAAAAAAAGAACACAGGAGGTTGTTGTTGGTTTTTTCTATTATGTTCTTCATAACATTTAACAACTTCTTCACACACTTCTCACATACTCTTTGCAATATTTATTCCTATCATTTCTTTTGTTATTGTAAATGAGGATTTTTTTTCTTCCGATACAATTTCTAACTGGTTTTTGAGGCGTATGTTGGGGTGCTATTGATTTTTCTATATCATTTTGTATCTAGGCTTCTTAGCAGATACACGCATTTCTTCTAAAAGTTTTTCAGTTGATCTTCTTGGATTTTCCAAATACACAACTATCTGACCTCAAACAAGGATAATTTTCCTCCTTCCCCTCCAATTTTATACCATCTTTCATTCTTCATCAAATTTTTTGGCAAGCTTCTCCAAAAACAAACTTAAATCACAGTGAAGTTGGCATAGAGCTATGTGTCTGTTGTTCCTGACTGTATAAGAATGATTCTAATATCTCACCATTAAGACGGATGTTGGGATTTGCTTTGAAAAATACATCTTTTTATTGAATTATAACTTACATTCCAAACTCCATGTCCCCATGAAAATTTCAGATCCCCCAATCACTGTGACCCCCCCATCCTGCACCTGCCAGAGGACATGTGTGCACATCTCCAACTGGAGGAAGGAACTTGTCATCTAGAATCAGGTGGCAAACTTCACCTTGAGGACCAGGATTGGATATTTTTAAACATTTTCTTCTAGAGGGGGATTACCAAAAAGAGACAGTACACAAATTTCATTTTAGGGGGCTGAGTGAGAAGTTACTATTGGGGCTTGACTAGTTTTCAAGGAACATTTAAGGAAAGGAGACTGTGCCTGCAAAATCCTCAAAGTCAAACTTATTCATATGACTGATCTCTCTGAGCTCTTTCTCCTGAGTCCTCTGAGTCCCTGCCTGACTCTGAGTCACAGGCATACCTCAGCCTCAGCTGCAGGGTCATTTCAGACACACTCTCTATCCTGACCCCAAACCAGCTACCACCGCCCTTGTGCAGGCTATACAACCAGATTTCACAGCAGAGTTTCCCAACGAGCATAAGAATAGCCCAAGATGCCTGCTTAAAACTTCAGAAGCCCAGGCTCCACGCAAGACCTGCTGGTATGTATGCATACCACAATCTGAGAAGTACTACCTTACAGTTCCATCACTGTTGCAAGAGCCAGTGAAATGTCAATGGCCCAGGAGGCCCCACCCTTCTTCCTCAACTCTTCCAGGCCCAAGGTAAATCATCCGGCTATCCCTAGATCTGAGTGTGTTCTGAAAACCCTGGAGGGAACAAACGTTCTTTCTGAACTATCTTGACCCAGAGTTTCCAAGGGTTCTTATGCATTTATGGGAAAATGGAAACCCATGCGAATCATTCCTGGGTAGATTTCTCATGGACATTTTGAAAGAAGTATATAAATAAGGTAAGTCAGTTAAACCAGAACTAGACAAGGCAACTTGCAACCTTCTTTAGGGAAATCAGCCTCTACTGGGATGGCCCATGAGAGACTATAACAATGAGATCTCTCCAGTCATAGGGATCATGTGATCCAGACGGGCTCTGTACCCCCGTATCTGTGCAGCAAGCTTGCCTCTAATTCCCCAGCGTCTCAGAACACAGGCTTGCTCCCGAATTACCTCAGGTGTTAAGGCTAGCAAGAGCCAAGATGACACGTGCAGCTCCCCGGGTTACTACATCTCTGATCTGCTGGCTTCCATTTTCGTGAGAGAGGCTTGGTTGCCCCGACCCTGGCTCTGACCTCCTCCTGACTCCTCCTTTTCCCCACAGCTGCTGACACTGTACAGGTCTCAGGCCCCATCAACTTGAGCTATGGCCGCAGGTAAGTACAAGAATTCCTGGAGATGAACCGCCATCTTTACAAACCGTCTGCTGCTCACACGCACGTAGTCAGGGCCACTTTGTAAAGTGGTCTTAGAACAGGGAGGAGACCCACAGGCAGCAGTCAAGGATGGTGAGAAGTGACAGAACTACTGCTTGTAAATTGGTCTTTAACCCCCCCAAAAAAATAATAAATAAAAAATAATAAATTGGTCTTCTAGCAAAAGAGTAAGGCAGCTCAACGCATTAAAGAACACTTCCTCAGAAGCCGTCCCCCCGACATGCCTCCCGGGGCCTTCGAGGGCTCTGCTAATGAACCTCCAGCACCACCTATAGCTACTTCCCCAAAAGTCACACCACATCAAGGTGAGCTTGCAGGGACATAAATGCACACCTCATCCACCGAAGGAGCCCATCTGGTGAGGTTAGCCTCCATCTCCAGCAGCAGGACATAACGAAGGAAGCTCCTCTGAGGGAAGGAAAGCATTTTTCCAACCTGTCTCTCCTCCCTTACAATGATTTTCAAAGCCTGATGAAGACAAGAGGTCTCTCTCTCTTCCAGGCAATGAGGAGCTATTCCATAGACTTTCCTCAGGATATGGACTATGGGCTACTTAGTAACAACTTAAATTGAATTATCAGGTCATTAAATGTTGGCATTCATAAACTAAGAGGGGCTCATTACCAGAGTCTGCAGAGGCGTTTAATTCCGTACCCACTAAAATGCAAGGAGGCCTCACAAAGCCTGGCCATCTTGCCCAACTCCTCCTACTTGTTCACTCAGTGTCTTCTAGGTAGTTTCTTCAGCAGTTTTGAGGAAGCTGGCTTTCTTACCACTGGGTCTTCCCGGCTATTGGGACTTGCGCTCACAAGGTGAATAATGGTCCATGTGATTTCTTAATAGCAACAAGATTACCATAACTGTTACAAGTTGGGGAGGTTTAAGAGCTGCTACTTTTGATTTTTTTAAAATATAAATTGCTGTTCATTTAGCTTTATTATTATCAGTTTAGAGTATTATCAGTTATTCAGTTAACCCCATGGTATGCTGTAATATTACATTTACAGCATTTCAGGCCTATAGTGTTTTCAATAATTATAGTTTAATATTAATCATCAATATCCCTGTGCTTTTATAAGGACACTTAAATTGTTATGTGCTGGGCACCTGGTTGGCTCAGTGGTTATGCATCTGCCTTCGGCTCAGGTCATGATCCCAGGATCCTGGGATCGAACCCCACCCCACATCGGGCTCCTGGCTCTGGGGGGAGCCTGCTTCTCCCCTGCCCGCTGCTCCCCTTGCTTGTGCTCCTGCTCACTCCCTCTCTCCCTCTGTGTCAAATAAATAAATAAAATCTTTTAAAAAATTGTAATGTGGGACGCCTGGGTGGCTCAGTTGGTTAAGTGGCTGCCTTCGGCTCAGGTCATGATCCCAATGTCCTGGGATCGAGTCCGGCATCGGGCTCCTTGCTGGGCGGGGAGCCTGCTTCTCCCTCTGCCTCTGCCTGCCACTCTCTCTGCCTGTGCTCACTCTCTCTCTCCCTCTCTCTCTGACAAATAAATAAATTTAAAATAAATAAATAAATAAATAAATAAATAAATAAATAAATTGTAATGTGCTGCCTGTGAATTTGTGCCATTGGAATAACTTGAACCTTCTACCCAAGAAAGCATGATTAAATCACTGGTGTGTTTTAAGATCACATGGCACTGTTTCAGCACATAGAGATTTGCCTATGCTCGCTTTCCTCTTTTACAATGTAATTTGCAATATGAATTTCTTACTAGCAGAGACTTTATCACAGTTTGTTGATTTTCTTTTTTATACTCACCACTCGTCTTCATGAGTGAAAGAAGGAACGGGTGGGTCACGGGAACTCCGGCCTCATGCAAGCAGACTATGGGGAAAACCACGGAAAGACTCGGGTAGTTGGGAGGGGCTCTGCATGGGGAACCCGTGACCAGGGATTCGGGCCCCTAGCCGCTTCATTAAAGCACAGCAGTTTGCCTCAAATCTGAGCACACACTGAGTTTCTGTGTTTGCAGAAAGAACCCTGCTGCCAGAAAAATGTTTGAAATCTTTGCACTACATTTTTTCAATTTATTCAAATACCACAGTCATTTAATACAATGCTAGGAAAATCCAGAAAGGAAACACTACCTTGTTAGTTGTGGGAGTTGCTTTATTTTAAGAAAAGGAACATGGAAATGAAGAGTCATATTAATGAAAAAAACAAAGGTGGAACCAGGTATAGAAAGTGTCATTCCACTCAATTTCCCCTAGCAAAGCACCCAGCTGGGTGTTGGCAGGCAATGGGGTGGGGATGGTACCCAGATGACTGAGGTAAGATCCTAGACTTTATGGTCCAAAAGGACAATGAGAGGAGCTCAGAACTGGCGATGACACACAAAAGAGAGATGTAAAAGGCATTGAGAGGGACGGGAGCAGAGGGGGTCACTTTGACTGTGAGGGACCAGGGAGGACACCCCTCCCCCAGCCCTAGGTTACTCAGTCATCCAGCAGAAATTTACCCGTGATAAGGCACTGGGCAAAAGCAAGGAAAGGATATCAAGAGCCAGAGATTTCCTTGTTGCTCCTGACACCAAAGAAAGGGACTGAACTCAGGGCTTTCAAACTTGATCATGCATACGAATGACCTGATTATGAGGAGCTGCTAAAAAGCAAATTCTGGGGGTTCCTGAGTGGCTCAGTGGGTTAAGTGTCTGCCTTTGGCTCAGGTCATGATCTCCGGGTCTTGGATGAAGCCCTGCCTCGGGCTCCCTGCTCGGTGGGGAGCCAGCTTCTCCCCCTTCCCACCCTCTTCTTGCTTTCTCTCTCATAAATAAAATCTTAAAAAAAAAAAAAAGCAAATTCTGATTCAGCAGGTCTGGCATTAGAAACCTACATTTCTAACAAGTTCCCATGTGATGTCAATGCCAAGTATCAAGTCAGATACTTTGAGGAGCATGGATCTAATAAGCTCATGCCACACTCGGGTGTTGGTATAACATTATAAGGCAGTAACTTCTGTGAGTCATACTGCTACTTGCCTAACCCAATATCCATTCTCTTTTTATTTTACAAGGAGAGCCCCGGTTTGTTTGGGAGGGTAAAACTTCAGTTCCCCAGTATCCACTGGAGAGAGAGTGGGGGTAACAGAATTCTGAGGAAAGATTTTAATTAGAACACTCTGGAGAAGATGTCCCTTTCTGTTTAAAATGACAAAACCTCTGATGAAAAAGGTTTTGGTCTCCATCTTGGCTTTTCCTGTTTTCTCCTTTTTCCTGCCCAAAACATGGGGCTATCACCATGACACTGAAAACCTCACGTCGGACATGGTGGGGGAGGAAGGAAAAAACCTAGGTCCTTCTTGCCTCACAGAACGTGCCTACCTGCTGTTTCCTGGTGTCTAGGTTTGGGTTTCCCCAGAAGTGGTCTTCAGACAAAAATTCAACTGTAGTTCATTCGGGAAGTAATCCCAGGGAACACCAGTAGGGTAATGGGAAGTGACACAGGGAAGGGAGGGAAGCCAAGAACTGTGTTCATCAGCCATCCCACCACAGTGGGAGGAAACTGCAGCTTATCCCCACTGGGGAAATCTGGTCGACCGTGCAAAACACATCTAAGAATTATGACACCAAGGGATGAGGGGCCGGGGGCGTGCATTGATGAAATCCTATCCGACCATGGGGCAGACTGGCTTCTGTAGGACATCAATTCTCCAGCACACTGGCCTGCTCTGCACACGAGCCACACATGCTCCCAAAGCCTGAAAAAGCCCTAAGACCAAGACTGGGGGCATCTGCATTGTCTTGTAGACAGACGTGGGCAGCCAACAGCATATGCCTACAACTGGTAAAACTCAATCCGGACTCTGTTACCAGAGTCAGGCACAATTCTAGCTGAAAACCACCTTAGGGGTATTCCGATTTTAAAAGAGAGTCTCACCCCTATCACACAAACATAGAGGGCAGTATTTAATGCTAAGCTATATATCTGTAATGGCAGAATCCCAGGCAATATGTTTAGAGGCAGGAAGCTTTTCTAGCAAACTTTTAAACACACTGTATAGGCAACCACCTACTCTGCCAATGGGACCAGCCAGCAGGTCTCTCCACAATGCAGGGATTTTGATATAACACCCAGAGCTTATAAATATGTTATTCACACAGAATATTTTCCCACTTAGTCTAGGTTTTATTTTCTTAGTACTTGGGCAAATCAAAGAGACTTTCAATGAGTTCAGGAAAAAGCATTCTCCAGGTAGGGAAAGCTCCCATCCTTCTAAATGATTAACATCCTTATGAATGACCTAGAAGATGAAATAAGAAGAAAGTTGCTCAGAAGGGCACATGGTGCCAAGCTGAGACAAGACAGACATGTGAGGGAAGATTAAAAGAATGAGTTCATAAAGTTCTTGGATGTAGAAACTGGAAGAGAGTGTACTGAGATCATCTCTATTCTTGTCTGAGCCCTCTGGCTGACCTTGGGGGAAAAGAAGGGCCCCGTCTTGGACTCCTCTCCACGGCCCACGGCCCCACTCTGCGCATTGCCTGGGTGAAGAGTTGGCCACAGTCAAGGCAACACAGACTGGAGATTAAGCAAGCCTAGAATTCCAAAGGTCAATGATTTCAAAGAAAAAATCAGCAGGAAAAGCAGCCGTCACCAAGGGACAGAGAACAGCAGAAGTTGCAGGGACACCGCCCCCTCCACCCCCCTGCTGGCCCCAGGAAGGAGCTGGCCCACCAGCACAGAAAAGCAGCAAGGGCCAGGTCCTGGAGGAGAAGGAAAACCACTTCCCCTCAAAAGAATTCTGGGAACATTTCTTGTCTCAAGTATTTCCATATCAGGTCTCAACATAGCCAAAGGGTGTGCAATTAAGTAAATGCTTTTCCTATAGGAGGATAAACACTCCATTTTCTTCGTTACACAAGTCACAGTGAGAGGACGGTCCTTCCCGAATCCGCAGTGTGGTCTCCGTGAAGGGACCCCCACCAGCTCTTTCTCGGGTGTCTGCCAGCCTGCCACTCCACCCTCGGCAGTCTCAACCCCCTTATCGACGACGTGAGCCACAGCCAGCCCTTCCACCCTGCAGGACTGCTGCCGAAGTCCAGAGAAGGGGTCAGAGACGAGCAATGGCTTCCGGACTGGGAGTTAACGGGGAGGGCATTACTCTTGTCTCCTCAACAAGTCTGGGTCTGTGGTTTGGAGCATATCATTGTGTACACAGGGCTGGGACTTGGGCTACACTGCGTGGCTCCGAGGATTAAATGAAATGGTGTCTATGGAGACTTCGCCCAGGCGCACGCACGTATTATGTAGCCCTGTCTGCTCTGCCTGTGCTCCTCGTCATCCTACCACACGTCCTCCTCTACCTCCTCCACCACCCCCCGGCCCCACACCACCGCC
>PISX010011556.1:0-64756 GCA_004024625.1 Mellivora capensis | reverse complement strand
GGAACCTCCACACTGTTCTCCAGAGTGGCTGCACCAACTTGCATTCCCACCAACAGTGTAAGAGGGTTCCCCTTTCTCCACATCCTCTCCAACACACATTGTTTCCTGTCTTGCTGATTTTGGCCATTCTAACTGGTGTGAGGTGGTATCTCAATGTGGTTTTAATTTGTATCTCCCTGATGGCTAGTGATGATGAACACTTTTTCATGTGTCTGATAGCCATTTGTATGTCTTCATTGGAGAAGTGTCTGTTCATATCTTCTGCCCATTTTTTGATATGATTATCTGTTTTGCATGTGTTGAGTTTGACAAGTTCTTTATAGATCCTGGATATCAACCTTTTGTCTGTACTGTCATTTGCAAATATCTTCTCCCACTCCGTGGGTTGCCTCTTTGTTGACTGTCTCCTTTGCTGTGCAGAAGCTTTTGATCTTGATGAAGTCCCAAAAGTTCATTTTTGCTTTTATTTCCTTTGCCTTTGGTGACATATCTTGAAAGAAGTTGCTGTGGCTGATATCAAAGAGGTTACTGCCTATGTTCTCCTCTAGGATTTTTATGGATTCCTGTCAATCCATTGGGGATCCTGTCAAGACATTGAGGTCCTTTATCCATTTTGAGTTAAATAAATAAAACTCTTAAAAAAATAGAAATAGCATACGATCCAGGAATTCCATTACTGGGTATTTACCCAAAAAGAATGAAACACTAATTTGAAAAGTTATATGCCATCCTGTTTTACTGCAGCATTACTTACAATAGCCAAAATATGGAAGCAACCCAATGTCCACTGATGAATGGATAAAGATGTATATAAACACACCATGAAATATTACTCAGCCACAAAAAATAATGAAATCTTGCTATTTCCTATAACATGGATAGACCTAGAGGGCATTATTCTAAGGGAAGTAAGTTAGATAGAAAAAGGCAGAAAACATATGATTTCACTTATACGTGGAATTTCAAAAACAAAACAAATGAACAAACAAACAAAAAGGCTCCTAAATACAGACAGTAAACTGGTGATTGCCAGAACAATGGTGGGGTGGTGGTGGACAAAGTCAGTGAAAGGGATTAAGAGGTACAAACTTCCAGTTATAAAATATATAAGTCATGGAGATGAAAAGTACAGCATAAGAAATATAGTCAATAATACTGTAATAATGTTACATGGTAACAGATGATGACTTTGCTTATGCTCAACATCACTAATCAGCAGGGGAAATGCAAACCAAAACCACAATTAAATATCCTCACACCAATCAAAAGGGATAGTATCAAAAAGACAAAAAAATTAAAAAATGTTGGCACTGAGCACTAATGTATAAAATTGTTGAATCACTATGTTGTATACCTGAAACTAATATAACATTGTATGTCAACTCTATTTCAATTAAAAAAAAATAGGGGTGCTTGGGCGGCTCAGTTGGTTGGGTATCTGACTTTAGCTTGGGTTGTGAACCCAAGGTCCTGGGATCAAGTCCCACATCGGGCTCCCTGCTCAGTGGGGAGTCTGCTTCTACCACTCCCTCTGCCCCTCTCATGTTCTTTCTCTTTCTCTCAAAAAAAAAAATAAATAAAAAAATAAAAAAAAAATAAAAATAACTGGAAAACTGAAACTGGGGGAAAAAAGAATACTTAAGAAATGTGAAAAATCCATGTGAAGAAAATTATGCAATCTTTAGAAAAACACAAAGGTATGCTTGAGCAAGTGGAAAGGTATCACTTGCTCGTGGTTCTTGAATAGGATGCTTCATCATCATGAAGATATCAAATCTATGTTAATTTATAAACTAGTACAATACAATTTTAAAAAATGCCACCAGGATTTTTGTTCTGCAGTTTGAAAAGTTGAAACTAAAGTTTGATCTCAGGTCAGTTTGTCAAACTGATATAAAACTGTGACTTAAAGAAGAAAGCTGTGGGGCGCCTGGATGGCTCAGTCAGTTAAGCATCTGATTCTTGATTCCAGCTCACTCAGGTCATGATCTTAGGGTCCTGGATCCAGCCCTGCCTCAGGTTCCTTACTCAGTGGGGAGTGTGCTTAAGATTCTCTCCCTCGGCCTCTGCCGCTCCCCTTGCTCGTGTGTGGACATGCATGTGCTTTCTCTTTCTCTAATAAATAAAAAAATCTTAATTAAAAAAAAAAAAACAAGCAAGCAAGCTATATGCTGGCATTCTTCCAAGAAAAGAACTCATTACCATTGAGTTAGTCCTACTACCTCTAGTTGATTTGCTGCCATGTGTAACGAGGATTTAAGATTACTAAATCATCCAGTTTCCAAAAGAAGCTCAAAAATCTCGATTTGCATGTGTCATTTTCCATGGGAATATGTTGGGAAGTAATTTAAGTTAATAAAATACAGTTTAGGCAAAATAAAACATAACTTTCAGGTCACAAGCAGCCCACAGGCTGTCAGTTTTTGACCTTTTGGATCAAAATTTTCTGTAAAGGGTCAGAGAGTTAATAATTTTAGGCTTTGCAGGCCATAAAAACCCTCTGTTGCATATTCCTGTCCATTTTTACATCATTAAAAAATGTAAAAGGACTTCCTTAGCTCAAGGGCTGTAAAAATCAGGCCTTGGATTTGGCTCTAGGAGTTGTAAGTTGCCTATCTTGGTTAATAGAAATCATTGCCTTTGAGATTCAACAAATACTTCTAAAGGCAGCCATGTTATCTGACTTTCATCTCTCACAAATATATATATTTTTAATTAAGCTGAGATAAGTATATTTAAATTCAATGCTGTGGGACATTGCATAATGCAGTACATTTTTCTCTTGGTATATGGAAAATATTCAGAAAGCATATCCTGAAAATGAGTTTATGTGTGATTTTAAGATACAGTCCTACCATCTGTCACATTTTAACTGCTCTTACAAATGATGCCATATTGGCTGAAAATGTTTCCTATTTTATTCCAATCATGTTCTCAAAAAAAAAAAAAACAAACAAAAAACAAACCAATTTTATCAGGTTTACAATTTAGACTTTTATGTTCAAGAATTATAAGGGTGGTTTCTTGTTTCTTGGCTGGTCAGCTGTATTCATTTCCTTTTTTTTTTTTTAAGATTTTATTTATTTATTTACAGACAAGAGATCACAAATAGGCAGAGAGGCAGAGAGAGAGAGGGGAAGCAGGCTCCCCGCTGAGCAGAGAGCCCGATATGGGGCTCAATCCCAGGACCCTGAGACCATGACCCAAGCCGAAGGCAGAGGCTTAAACCACTAAGCCACCCAGGTGCCCCTTCATTTCCTTTTTTAATCCCTTAAAAAGAAGCATGTTTGATAAAGTTGGATAATAGCATCTAATTTCTGAGACAGGTCAAGAAATTTATAATCCCATTAGACTAATGATATGGCAAACATCAGAGGAAAAGTCATATCCAACTCATCCTTACAGATCGTTTTGGTCCTGGACCAACCTCAGAAGGGGCATCAAGAGATACAATCTGGCCCTGAACAACTGTGAAACTTATTAGGAGACTATAAAATCTTTCTCCTAGTATTCTTTAAAAACAGGATAGTGAGATTTAAAAATAACTACATGTGAAGAAGACTAATTAGAGACGGATGTCAGCTCTCAAATACCTTTTAAATTTCAGAATTCATTTGGAAAGATACTGGGAGTATCAGTTATAGTATTATATACCAAACCAAATTTGATTATGGATCACTAGTAATTTGACTCTTGTTCTATCCCAGTTGTACTCAGTCTTCACATCAATAAAAAAACCAGCCCGGGACGAAGGATTTCCTAGAGATTGGTTGGACCAATGCCCTGTGCTTCTTTATCAGTATCTCTATTTCCAGGGAAGAGCAAGCTTAAAAGCAGTTTTTTTTTTCTTTAAAGATTTTATTTATTTATTTGACAGGCAGAGATCACAAGTAGGCAGAGAGGCAGGCAGAGAGAGAGAGGAGGAGGAAGCAGGCTCCCTGCTAAGCAGAAAGCCCGATGCGGGGCTCGATCCCAGGACCCTGGGATCATGACCTAAGCCAAAGGCAGAGGCTTTAATCCACTGAGCCACCCAGGCGTCCCTTAAAAGCAGCTCTTAAAGATGCAGAACGATGATGTGCTAGGGTAGGCAAGCCAAGTGTTAAGTAGCAGTGAACCACCTGTTAAACACAGCCATCATTAAAGATTAAATTACACGAACTATAATGAACCCTTATATATTAAAAACAGTAATACTGAAGGTAATAACTCATCATTAATTATTTTATATTTTATCCTTTTTTGTATTCTTGACATTATTTGCATCTATTATATCTGTATGGTAGAAATATTTATACCACTCAGATGGACAAATAATATAAATCAGGCCCCATCTTACCTCCTAAAGAGTTAGTTTAAACATTTAAAACCAAATTACTGTATGTTGGCTAACTGACCATAATAAATAAATAAATAACCCAGAAAGAAAGAAATAACCATATACCTGGGGGGTGCCTAGGTGGCGCAATTCATTAAGCATCCACAGTTTTGGCTTAGGTTGTGATCTCATGGTCATGGGATTGAGACCGCATCCGGCTTTACACTCAGCATGATATGCTCGAGACTCTCTCCCTCTATCCTGCTGTGCCCTTCCCACCCCCACTAGTGCTCTCTCTTTCAAAAAAATAAATGAAATCTTAAGAAAAAAAAGCACATTACTGGCTTGGGAGGGTAGCCTAGTCTCTGGTTGGCTCATATACAGACCCCATCTCAATCATTCTTGTTAGCCCCATAATATGGACTTAAAAGGAAAAAAAAAAGGTGCCAAGCAGCAGAATACACATTTTTTTCAAATGTCCTAGAGCATTCTCCAGAATAGATATGCTGGCCACAAAACAAGTCTCAGTAAGTTTAAAAAGCTTGAAATCTCATCAATTCTTTTTTTTTTTTTTTTTAAAGATTTTATTTATTGGAGAGAGAGAGCCAGAGAGAAAGCACAAGCATGGGGAGCAGCAGAGGGAGAGAGAGAAGTAGGCTTTCCACTGAGCAGAGAGCCCAATGTAGGGCTCAATCCCAGGACTCTGGGATCATGACCTGAGCCAAAGGCAGATGCTTAACTGTCTAAGCGATCCAGGTGCCCCAGAAATTGCATCAATTTGGACCATAATGGTTTAAATCTAGAAATCAATTATAAGAAGAAAACTGGAAAAACCACAAATATATGGAGATTAAACATGCTATTTAACAACCAACGGACAACAAAGAAATCAAGAAATAAAAAAACACATGGAGACAAATGAAAATGGAAATCAACATACTAAAATCTATGGGATGCAGCAAAAGCAGCTCTAACAGGGAAGTTTATAACCATACAGGCCCACCTCCAGAAACAAGAACAATCGCAAATAAATATCTAACTTTACCTAAAAGGAACTAGAAAAAGAATAAAGGCCAAAGGGGTACCTGGGTGGCTCTGACCGCTAAGCGCCTGCCTTCGGTTCGGGTCATGATCTCAGGGTCCTGAGATCAAGCCTCACATCGGGCTCCTTGCTCAGTGGGAAGCCTGGTTTCCCCCTCTCTCTGCCTGGCTCTCTGCCTACTTGTGATCTCTGTCAAATAAATAAATAAATAAATAAAGAATAAAGGCCAAAGTTATTAGAAGGGAATAATATAGATCACAGCAAAAATAAATGAAATAGAGACTAGAAAATACAATAGAAAAAATCAGTGAAACTAAGATCTATCTGGTTCTTTGAAAAGATGAAATTGATAAACCCTTAAGAGAGGGCTGGGGCATCTGGCTGGCTCATTTGATAGAGCATGTGCCTCTTGATATTGAGGTTTTAAGTTTGAGCCTCAGAGTGAATGTAGAGATTACTTAAAAATAAAATCTTAAAAAAAAAAAAATAAGAGAGGGATGCCTGGGTGGCTCAGTTGGTTGGACGACTGCCTTCGGCTCAGGTCATGATCCCGGAGACCCAGGATCGAGTCCCGCATCAGGCTCCCAGCTCCACGGGGAGTCTGCTTCTCCCTCTGACCTTCTCCTCGCTCATGCTCTCTCACTGCCTCTCTCTCAAATAAATAAATAAAATCTTTGAAAAAAAAAAATAAAAGATTTTGGGGCGCCTGGGTGGCTCAGTGGGTTGAGCCGCTGCCTTCGGCTCAGGTCATGATCTCAGGGTCCTGGGATCGAGTCCCGCATTGGGCTCTCTGCTCAGCAGGGAGTCTGCTTCCCTCTCTCTCTCTCTGCCTGCCTCTCTGTCTACTGTGATCTCTCTCTCAAATAAATAAATAAAAATCTTAAAAAAAAATAAATAAAATAAATAAAAAAATATAAGAGAGGGCTCAGAAAATCAGAAATGAAAGAGGAGAAATTACTATTGATGCCACCAAAATACAAAGGATCATTAGAGACTATTATGAATAATTATATACCAACAAACTGTACAACTTAGAAGACCTGGAAAAATTCCTAGAAATATACAATCTTCAAAGATGGAATCAGGAAGAAATAAAAAATCTGAATAGACTGATTACTAGTAAGAACAGAGAATCAGTAGTAAAAAACTCCCAATGAACAAAAGCCCAGGACTAGACATCTTCACCAGTGAAGTCTACCAAACATTCAAAGAAGATTTGGTACTTACCCTTTTCAAATTCTTCCAAAAAAAATTGGAGAAGGAAATGCTCCTAAATTCATTTTATGAAGCCAGCATTACCCTGCTAACAAAACCAGAGAAGGACATCACACACGCACACACATTACAGACCAAATCAGTGTGATATACTACATTAACAAAATGAAGGATAAAAATCATATGATCATTTCAACAGATGTAAAAAAGGCATCTGACAAAATTCAACATCAATTTAGGATACGAACTCTTGACAAAGTGGATATAAACAGAACATAATGTATCATAATAAAGACCATATGTGACAAGTCCATAGCTAACATCACACTCAACAGCAACAAAGCTGAAAGGTTTTCCTTTAAGATCAAGAGCAAGACAAAGATGCCCACTCTCACCACTTTTATTCAACACAGTACTGGAGTCCTAACAAGACCAATTAAGCAGGGAAAATAAATAAAAGGCACTTGAATTTAGAAAGGAAGAAGTAAAACTATCACTATTTGTGGACATGATTTTATATATAGAAAGTTCTAAACACTCCACAAAATAACATTATAATAAACAAATTCAGTGAAGCTGGAGGTTACAAAACTAATATACAAAAATATTTTACATCTTTATAAGCTAACTAACAGAAAAATCCCAAATAGGCAAAGCAATCCTGAGAAAGAACAAAATTGAAGGTATTACATTTCCTAATTTCAAACTACATTAATCAAAACAGAATGGTAAATGGCATAAAAACAGAAACATAAATCAATGGAACAGATGGAGAGCTCAGAAATAAACCCAAGTATATATGGTCAATCAATTTATGACAACGGAGGCAAAAATATACAATGGGGGTGAGGGAGGCTCTTTAATAAACGGTGATGGGAAAACTGGACAACCACATGCAAAAGAATGAAACTGGACCACTATCATACCATATACAAAAATTAACTCAAAATGGACTAAAGACTTGAATGTAAGATCAGAAACCATAAAAATCCTACAAAAAAATACAGACAGTGAGCCCTGTGACACTGATCTTGGTGATTTTTTTTTTTTTTGGATTGGACTCCAAAGACAATGGCAACAAAACCAAAAATAAACAAATGGAACTACATCAAACTACAAACTTCTATACAGAAAAAAATAGTTAACAAAATTAAAAGACAATCTACTGAATGGGAGAAGATATTTGCAAATCACATATTTAATAGAGGTTAGTATCCAAAATATAAAGAACTCATATAGCTCAATAACAATATAAAAATAATCCAATTAGAAAATGGACCGAGGATCTGAATATACATTTTTCTGAAGAAGACATAGAGATGGCCAATAGACACATGAACAGATGCTCAACATCACTACCCATAATGAGATATCACCTCACACCTGTCAGATTGGCTATTATCAGAAACAAAAAATAATAAGAGTTGGTGAAAATGTGGAGAAAAATGAATCCTCATGCACTGTTAATAGAAATGTAAATTTCTGCAGCCACCATGGAGAACAGTATGGAGTTCTCTAAAAAAGATAAAAATGAACCAAAATCCAGTAATTCCACTTCTGGATATTTATCCAAAGAAAATGAAAACACTAATTTGAAAAGATATGTGCAGCCCTATGGTCAATGTAGCATTATTTATAATAGTGAAGATAAGGAAACAATCTAAGTATCCATCAACGGATGAATGGATAAAGATGTGGTACAAAATACTACTACTCAGCCATAAAAATGAATGAAATCTTGCCATTTGCAACAATATAGATGGACCTAGATGGTATTATGTTAAGTGAAATAAGTCCGACAGAAAGACAAATACATGGAATCTTGTATGTGGAATCTAAAAAAATTAGCAAACAGAACAAAACCAAACTAAACTCATAGATACAGAGACTACACTGGTAGTCACCAGAGGGGAGGCTGTGGGGAGTAGGCGAAATGTGCGATGGGGATCAAGGGGTACAAATTTCCAGTTATATAAATAATAAGTCATGGAGACATAACGTATAATGCACAGCATGGTGACTATAGCCAATAATATCATTGCAAATTTTAAAGTTGTCAAGAGTAAATTTTAAAAGTTTTGATCATAAGAAATTTTTTTATAACTTTATATGGTAACTAGACTTACTGTGGTGATCATTTTGCAAAGTATACAAATGTCCAATTGCTACCCTGTACACCTGAAACTAATATAATACTATATGCTAATTATACTTCATGTTCTACAAAGGTACCCAAAATCTTTTAAGGATCATTAGAAATGGCTTCCTTTTGGAACATACATACACTCTCTTTAAACAAAGAAGTATATTTTCTAATAAATAGCGAACTGTGTCTGAGAAATTTTGGAATTTCCACAATTGGTGTTTTTGGGAAAGGCTTATGACTCGTTATTTTTATTTTTTGTCCTTTTGTCTCTCACTTCAAATACTTTCTCCTGTGAAAAGAGCTGTTGCCCTAAGGCAACATAAAGTAGCCTTGAGAACAAAGAACAAAGATGGACCAATTTGCTCCCCCCCAGCCTCCAGGAAGTAATTAAGAAGGCCCAAAGCAACTCCATGCAATACAAAGGTCAGATTCACCAACAAATGGTTTGGATGGTGTTTTGTCATTTCAGACATATGGGGTATCTTATTCAAGTTACTTAAAAGAACATCAAAATTAGTATGAGAAAAAATTAAGGCATGTGAGTAAAGAGCATTACACACTAGTTTTGTTTTTTTTAAGTTTTTCTTAGAGTGCCTGCCCATACTCTAAATACCCAAGCTGAATTGGAAAAAAGTTATACACATAAAACAAATTATTTTTAATTTACTTTTTAAAAATATAGTTGAAAAAAAGAAAATCCCTGAACTCTAGTTGGTGATGTGTGGCAGGCAAATGCCACTGTATCTTATAAAAAGTGCATAAATCAGGACAAAGGGTCACATGCTTGTTCTTTACAGTAAAAGGGCATCAAAAAGTCAAAAGAAGTTTTCATGACTGAAAAATTACTACCTAACTCTAAACTTGAGTACACCAACATTTTGTATTTTTTTCTATAGGAAATTCACAAACATGATGCCGTATAGTGAAAATCAACCACATACATTTTCCACTAAATAATGAAAAATAGTAGAGTATCCATTAAAGTTTTAAAGGTTTTTTACAAGTATTTATGTGTGGGTATATGTCTGTAATAGGACTTTCAAAGATACCCTTAGTTCTCAATGTTTAATTTTTGAGTGAAACTAAAAAAATGTTATCATGTCATGATGTCTGTGATCCCTAAAAAATTATTTGTAAAGTAGATGATTTTATTTGCATTATCCTACTTTGATGACCACCTGGGAATATGGTCATAATCCTGCTTTTGATAGATCAAAAAAAGTGAAAACCATGTCCACTTTGTACTTTATTTAAAATTAATTAAATGATAAACAAAATTATAGGTAAATGGCAATTCGGTACATTTGAATAACATTTTAAAAATTACATATTCACAAGTACACAGATCCTTTACCAACATCGAACATTTTAGTCTATGTAGTCAAAGTCTTCTGGAATTCCAAAGTTTTTATCAATTTTATTTTCTTCGAAACCAAATTTTCTTTTGGCCCAAGATTTTATTGCAAATATATTATCTATAAAGAAAATTGAGAAATATTTTTAAGAATTAAAAACACAATCATAAAACATGTTAAATATAATATTCTTTTTTGTTACTTCTATTACCTTCAGAAGTGTCAACATAGGAAGTGTGTTTTATTTTCAAAAGTAATGGCAATTCACTTCCGAAGAAACAATATTCTTTAATTAGTATTTTGAGGAATGAGATTGCATATTTAAAAATGCAGCAGATTAGTTGCCATTAAAGAATACTCAATTTAGGAATAATCCAAAAACAGGGAAAGGATAACAATGGTGTTTCTTCCACCATTTCCACAGCAGAGGCTCAGGAATTAAATTGCTCCTGTTCCCAAAGGGTACACATTCTCTCTAGACCTTTTTCCTTACCCCACAGATAATGATGGTTCCCAGATAATCAGGTCAGTGTGAGGAAAAGGGGAGAGGAGAATAGAAGGTAGTTTTCTTATCTTAAGACTAAGATAGGAGCAGAGGTATCTTTTGTATCCTCTGAGGGGACTTTAAAATGCATTTTGCCACAGAAGAGGTCTTGTATCTACCTACAAGGATTTATCCCAAGGAAACAAAATAAATTGTGTACAAAGATTTATGGTTAAATCTTTATTCCAATGTAATAAAAGAAAAGTAAAAAGAATCTAAGTATCTAATCTCATCTATTGTACTTCACTTTATTGTACTTCAAAGTTAGTGCAGTTTTTACATATTGAAGGTTTGTGGCAACCATGTATAGAGGAAGTCTATTAGCACCATTTTTCTAATAGCATTTGCTCACTTCATATATTTATGTCACATTTTGGTAATTTTCACATACTTGAAACTCTTTCATTAATATTATTATATTTGTTCTGGTGATCTATGAGCATTGATCTTTGATGTTACTATTGTAATTGTTTTGGGGCACCACAAACTGCCCCTATATAAGATAGCATACTTAATCAATAACTGTTTTGTGTATCTGTCCCACAAACTGGCTGTTCTCCCATCTCTGTACCTCTCCTCAGGCCTCCCTATTTCCTGAGACACAACAATATTAAGATTAGGCCAATGAATAAACCCTACATCGGTCTCTAAGTGGTCAAGGGATAGGAAGCATTGCATAACCCTCACTTTAAATTAATAGCTAAAAATGATTAAGCTTGGTGAGGAAGGCATGTCAAAAGCCAAACAGGCTGAAAACTAGGCCCCTAGTGCCATGCAGTCAAGTTGTACATGCAAAGAAAGAGTTCATGACAGAAATCACAAGTGCTACTCCAGTGAACACACAAATGATAAGAAAGTGAAACAGCCTCATTGCTGATATGGAGAAATTGGAGTAGTCTGGATAGAAGATCAAACCAGCCAGAACATTCCCTTAAACCAAAGCCTAATCCAGAGGAAGGCCCTAAGTCTCCTCAGTACTCTGAAGGCTGAGAAGTGAGAGTTGGAGAGGTTGCAGAAAGAAGAGTTGAAAGCCAGCAGAGGCTGGGTCATGAGGTTTCAGGAAAGAAGCCATCTTCATAACATCAAAGTGCAGGAAGAAGCAGCACGTGCTGATGGAGAAGCTGCAGCAAGTTCTCCAGAAGATCTAGCTAAGATGATACACTGAATAACAGATTTTCAATATAAATGAAAGAGCTTTCTACTGAAAGATGACACCATCTAGGACTTTCATAGCTAAAGAGAAGTCAGTGCTGGGCTTCAAGGCTTCAAAGGACAGGCTGACTCTCTTGTTAGGAGCAAACACAGCTGGTGACTTTTACTTGAAACCAATGCTCATTTACCATTCTGAAAATCCTAGAGCCCTGAAGGACTGTTCAAAATAAGCCCTGAAGGATCTACTCTGCCTGTGCTCTCACACAACATCTATTTTGTGGCCCATGGATCAAAGAGTATTTTTGACTTTCAAATCTTCTTAAGAAATACACTGCATACAGCTATAGTTGCCATAGATAGTGAGTGATTCCTCTGATGAATGTGAGCAAAGTAAATTAAAAACTTTCTGGAAAGCATTCACCATTCTAGATGCTATTAGGAACATTCATGATTTATGAGAAGAGGTCTGAATATCAACATTAACAAGTGTGGTGGAAGTGGGTTCCAACACTCAAGGATGACTTTGAGAAGTTCAAGATTTCAGTGGAGGAAGTAACTGCAGATGTGGTGGGAACAACAAGAGAACTAAAATTCGAGGTGGAGCCTGAATGGGACTGAAATGCTGCAATCTCATGTTAAAATCTGAAGGTATGAGTATGAGGAGGTGCTTCTCATGGATGAGCAAAGAAAGTGATTTCTTGAGATGAAATCTCCTCCTGGTGAAGATGCTGTGAAGATTGTTGAAATGACCAACAAAGAATTTACAGTGTTACATAAACTTAGTTGTTAAAGCAGGGCCAGAGTTTGAGAGAACGGACTCCAATTTTGAAAGTTCCACTGTGGATAAAATGCTAACAAACAGCATCACACGCTACAGAGAAATTGTTTGTGAATGGAAGAGTCAATCAATGTGGCAAACTTTTTTGTTGTCTTATTTTTTTTTTAAAGATTTTTATTTATTTATTTGTCAGAGAGAGAGAGAGAGAGAATGAGCAAGCACAGGCAGACAGAGTGGCAGGCAGAGGCAGAGGGAGAAGCAGGCTCCCCACCGAGCAAGGAGCCTGACGTGGGACTCGATCCCAGGACGCTGGGATCATGACCTGAGCCGAAGGCAGCTGCCTAACCAACTGAGCCACCCAGGCATCCCTTTGTTATCTTATTTTAAGAAATCGCTACGGGACGCCTGGGTGGCTCAGTTGGTTAAGCAGCTGCCTTCAGCTCGGGTCATGATCCCAGCGTCCTGGGATCGAGTCCCACATCGGGCTCCTTGCTCAGCAGGGAGCCTGCTTCTCCCTCTGCCTCTGCCTGCCACTCTGTCTGCCTGTGCTCGCTCTCTCTCTCTCTGACAAATAAATAAAATCTTAAAAAAAAAAAAATATTTAAAAAGAAATCGCTACAACTATCGTGACCTTCAGCAGCCACCACCCTGGTCAGTCAGCGGCTATCAGCCTGGAAGCAAGACCCTCCACCAGCAAAAAGATTACAACTCACTGAAAGCTCAGATAGTTAACGCTTTCTGGCAATAAATTATTTTTAAATTAAGGTATGTGCCTTACTTATTTAGACATAATGCTATTATATACTTAATAGACTACAGTATAGTAAAAACATAATTTTTATCTGTACTGGGAAGAAAAAATTGATTTGATTCACTTTATTGCAATATTCACTTTACTGCAGTGGTCTGGAACCGAACCTGTAATATCTCTGAGCTATGTCTATATTTTGTTATGTTACCCTTAACAAATTAAGGGTAATTTATTACCTTTAACAGATTAAAGTTTGATCACCTTTAAATATATCATTTTAGGAAATTTAATTCCAAATAATAATTACATGTTTGGGATGAAGTTTGTTTCTCAAGTGACTACTACTCCACCAAATAGAATAATGTTAACAAAACATCCCCAGTTTTTTAAATTAAACTGTAATGGAATATCAGCAGATGTTAAAAAATGAATCTTTATGTAACAATTTAAAGCAAATCTTTAGTTTTCCTGGGGACCTATGAGAGACCATTACTAACACGAGGCACTCCAGAATGATTTGTTTCATTTTCCTAGAGTCTACGTAACCATATATTCTTGTCAGTCATAGTTAAATACTTACACGGGGCCCACTGCTGCGTGAGACGGGTATGAAGTTATTACAGGTACCTATAAGGTATACAGCCTACACCTTCAAGCTGACACAAGAGTTGAGAGAGAAACATTAACTTATTACTAGATAATTCCAAAGGGTTATGTTTGTTAAAGAGAAAAGAGAAAGTATTATGCGTATAGCTTCCAGAGCAGGCTCCAAGAGCACAGAAAGACTGCCAGCAAATGAGAGAACAGATGCAACACTGTAGGAAGTATGAAGGAATGGACTTCAAACCTGGATTGGGAGAGAAAAACTAAGGCAGCACAGTAAGGTTATAGGCTTAGCAGAAAGGAGTTGCTGGTTCACATGAATGCAAGGAACCATTTTATTATAAACATCCAAAGATTACACTTGATCTTTGCCAAAAGGCCGAGAAGCGATTAAATCTCCAAAGATTAAAAGAAACGGAAGAACAAACAAAAGCCTATCCACAACAATGCTTCATGGACCAACTCAAAAAGACTGACTAAACCTGTCTCGGCCTGCTGGATGTCTGCCTTCAAGACAATGTTAGCTGCGATCTTGATAATTTATTCCCTGTCAAATAAAATTTTCCTATTATGTGGAAATTTTTATAAATGGATAAAAAATAGTTTTTTTTTTTCCTTTAAAGAAACAGTCTTAAGAGTAGTAGGATTTCTGTTTATTTCCATGGTAGCATCCCCAGGATATATGCAGAAATAAAGATGGGCAAAATCATAAACATTAATCTGTGTTTAGGACCTCACAACATTTATCCACCTCCTCACTCATGGAGATGCCTCTCACACAAAGTCATAAAAACTCCACTATCTTAATTATTATGCAAGATTTTATATAAGTTGTTAAATCACATTTAAGGTATATTTAACGCCATAAATCATTTAAATGTGATATTTCCAGTTATATTTATACCCTAAGGTCATCTCTCATTTTATAAAACTGAAATAATGAATTACTGAACAGTAACTATCTTCCATTCTAAACACATTTTAAGAAACTTTTTAGATAAAAAGAAAGCAAAACCTTAACTAATAAGTAGGTAACAATCTCTGGTTACAAGCATTACCGATATTTTCTTTTTGTTTTGAAGACAGGCTGGTTTTCTGAGGTGTAATTTGTTTTAAACTCCATGCTTTTTGTAACACTTTTAAATTGGAAGGATCAAGTTGTAACTTCAAATGGAAATATGGCTCCCAAGAGCTGTTTCTGCTATGCTAAAAATATCTTCCTTCCTATATGATTTTAACAGTTTCAGGTTCTTTCTCAACTAATAACATAAGGGGGAAAAGTTCCAATTATTCCTTTTTTTCATGACTGGACGTTTATGATCAAGTGGGAAACATGAAAGGATTTTTTAAGAGAAGAACGGGAAAGGGGAGTATTTGTTTATCTATGTATCTAACATTGTGTGAAAGGGCTTACAAACTGTTTTATTTAATTCTCCCAAAACATAAGGTAGATTTAATCTACACGGAGAAAGCAGGTTCAGAGAAATTCAGTAAGTGATAAAGCAGCTAAAGCGCACAATTCGCATTCCTTTCAAAGTGAAGTTCTTCTCACCATATACAAAGGCTGCTTGTTCCTACTGCTTACTGAGCTGCTTTGCAGAGAGCTATTACGGGAAATCACTTTGTCTTATTTTTAACCTATGAGTCCACTCGTCTTCCTTGCTCAAAGTTTTGTATTTCTCAAATTTTCTATTGATATCACTGTATTTATTACTTAATTATAGTTATTGGACACACATCTCATTTTTCTCTTTTAGTCAATGTTAGTTTGCTGTTTTTACCCTCGTCTGTTCTCATCACTAAAACATTACAATATTTATGAAATGTATTACTTTGTAATAAATAAGGTTGCAAATTTATTGGAACAAAAGGACAATTACAATTATTTTATCAACCTACTTAATTCTAAAATAGACAAGGACATGTGATTCGTGAACGTTGTGTGACATACAGAAGCCTCGACACAGAGTCAGGAAACCTGGCTCAAACCTTTGTACATCCAGTGACTAATCACCTTTGACTCAAGGCATCACTTTAAATTTTCTGCATCTCTGTGTCAATACAATTTTACCCATACTCTCCCAGAGAAACAGAACAATGATGAGTGTACATGTGAAGGTATTACAGACTCTTACCAGGATGGTAAAAGTTCAACTACCATTACTGATCATACCTGTATATATAAGGTAACCTGTATATATAACATACCTGTATATATAAGACAATAAGGATAACAATCCTTATTGTCTTCTATGCTTTTAGACACAGGGGAAAATACCTTATTAATTCTCATTTCTTAGAACATCTCTGGTATAGACCAGAGTGTATATCCATTGGCAAATGGATTAATGAAGTATTTATATGAAAGCAGGTATACAGAGAAGACAATATCATGTAGTGGTAAGAGCTTGGACTCTGGGATCAGAAAAGCTGGGTTCTAATTCCTGTTCATTGCCTAGCCCATGTGTCGCCATGGGCTCCCAATGGCCTCAGTTCCATCGCTAAAATTAGGGATGATAATCCTATTTAACTCACAAGATTGTTGCAGAGATAAAATGAAAATGCACCACAGGTACTCTTTGTGATGCCTTATAGTCCAGCCCTCAACAAATGTTAGCTATTATTATTATGAACAAGAAGACAAATCTTTAGGATTCATGAAATTCCTGAAGTTTTATCTTATACTAAAATCATAATGCTTAAGTAATTAGCCCGAGTGACTTATCTAAGAAAAATTACACAAAAGTTAAACTGTAAGGAGTCGTTGGTTTTACAAAAATATATTGTATTTTACATACAAAATGACTCACAGTACGATTTTTTAAAAAAATAAACTTAAGTAGGGGTGCCTGGGTGGCTCAGTGGGTTAAAGCCTCTGCCTTCGGCTCAAGTCATGATCTCAGGGTCCTGGCATCGAGCCCCACATCAGGCTCTCTCCTCAGCGGGGAGCCTGCTTCCTCCCTTCTCTCTGTCTGCCTTTCTGCCTACTTGTGAACTGTCTAATAAATAAATAAAATCTTAAAAAAAAATAAACTTAAGTAACTAAAATGATTTAATATAATGATTTAATAAAAACTCAATACAGGGATGCCTGAACGGCTCACTCAATTAAATGTATAACTCAGTATTGGCTAAGGTCATGAACCCAGCATCCTGGGATTGAACCCTACATCAGGCTCAGTGCAGAGTCTGCTCGAGATTCTCTCTCTCTCCCTTTGTCCCTCCCCCTGCTCACACTTGTGTGAACTCTTTCTCTAAATATAAACAAACAAAATCTTTATTTTTTTATCTTTCTAAAGATTTTATTTATTTATTTGACAGAAAGAGAGAGACAGCAAGAGAGGGAATACAAGCAGGGGGAGTGGGAGAGGGAGAAGCAGGCTTGCTGCTGAGCAGGACCCTGGGATCATGACCTGAGCCTAACGCAGATGTTTAACTGACTAAGCCACCTAGGAGTCCCAACAAACAAAATCTTAAAAAAACAAAAAACAAAACTTAATACATACACTTCTGGAAAGTTCTTTTCTTGAACAAGACTAGGCACAATAGCTTCTGCATTTCATTTCACAGTAAGTGTGGAAAAAGCTTAACTATAGCTTATCAGTACCATTATAATACATACCAGTCCATCTGTTAGCAGCTTCTTTGGCTATTTTATTTGCTTGACCTGAAAAAAAAATTTTATAAATAGTCATATTCATTTATTTATAGATTTTTTTAGACATGAATAAAATGTTCTACAAATAAGAGTTTATGTAAAAAGTTCAAATAGTGACATATTGTATCCAACAATCCTGCTTAACTTCTCAAATTTTAGTTTCAATTGTATTAGTCATGAATAGTCAATGTAAAGAATTTCCCTTAAATGTCCATTATTATTGTACTTGTTCCTTTAAAGTTAAGTGTGAGATGTGTTTCTCAAATAATTATAACATCAAAAGGATAAAATAATTTAAATTTAATAATAAGAATTTTAGAGTATATGTATTAGATTATAATGAATCTGACTTTAAAAAAATTTATATTATACGTCTTGCTATTAAATTATCTATGTTTATGAATCTCAAGTTAATCTACATAGCACATAACAGTGCCATGATCAACTGAGCACAAATACTACTTATTATGATGGCATTTATTTATTGAAAGATAATTTATATACTACATAATTCACCATATTAATGCACATAATTTGGTGGGTTTTAGAACAGGGTTGTAAAACCATCACCACTACCTAATTCCAAAACATTCTCATCACCCAAAAGAAAATCCCATACCCATGAGTAGTTATTCCACATTCTCTTTCCCCACAGCCCCTGGAGACCATTAATCTACTTCCCATCTCAACGATTTTCCCTATTCTGGACATTTCATATAAATGAAACAATACAATATGTGACTAGCCTCTTTTACTTAGCATCATGTTGTAGCATGTATCAATACTTCAATCTTTTTTATTGTCAAATAATATTCCATTGCATGGATATACCACTTTTGTTTAGTCATTCATCAGGTGATGGATATTTGGGTTGTTTATTGCTAATATGAATAATTTAATAATTTTTATGTGAACATGTTTTCAATTCTCTTGAATTGGATATATATATCTAGGAGTGGAATTGCTGGCTCAAATTGTAACTCTACTATAACATTTTGGGGGAATAGATAAATTGTCTTCCAAAGTGACTATATCATTTTAACAATACCACCAGCAAACTAAGAGTTCCGATTTCACCACATCCTCACCAACAATTATTTTCCATTATTTTTATTATAGCCATCTTATGCATTGTGAAATAGTTTCTCATTTTGGTTTTGATTTGCATTTCCCTAATAACTAATGATGCTGAACATCTTTTCCTATACTTATTGACCATTTGTATATTTTCTTTGGAAAAATTAATAATTTGCCAATGTTTAAATTGGGTTTTTAAATATTGTTCAGCTGTAATTTTTAAAAATATACACATTTTGGATATTGGACATTTGTCAGGTACAGGATTTGTACATATTTTCTCCTATTCTGTGGGTTTTCTTTTCACTTTCTTGGTAAGGTAACTTGATACACAAAAGTTGTTAATATTGATGAAGTCAAATTGATCATTTTTTTCCTTCAGTTGTGTTTGAGCTTTTGGTGTCCTAACCAAGAAACTGCTGCCTCATCCAATGATACAGAGATTCATCTTAACAATATATTAGGTCTTTTAACAATTATTTTAGTTTTTCTATAAACGCAGAATGTCTTTTTAATTAATTAATTAATTTTTTTGAGAGAGAGAGAGCACATGAAAAGGGAGAGGTCAGAGCAAGAAGCGGGCTCCCCTGGGACTCGATCCAGGGACTCCAGGATCATGACCTGAGCCGAGGGCAGTTGCTTAACCAACTGAGCCATGGAGGCGCCCCACAGAAGGTCTTTCTGTTTATATGTCTTTAGTTTCATTCAGTGTTTTGTAGTTTTCCATATAAGTTTTGCACTTCCTTGACTAATTTTTTGTTCATCTGTAAATACATTTTTTCTTAATTTCATTTTCAGATTGGTCATTGTTAATATATAAGATACATGTGATGTTTGTATATTGATTTTTTTTAAATTTTTTTTTAAAAATATTTTATTTATTTATTTGACAGACAGAAATCACAAGTAGGCAGAGAGGCAGGCAGAGAGAGAGGAGGAAGCAGGCTCCCTGCTGAGCAGAGAGCCCGATACGGGGCTCGATCCCAGGACCCTGGAATCATGACCCGAGCCGAAGGCAGAGGCTTTAACACACTGAGCCACCCAGGTGCCCCTGTATATTGATTTTTGTACCCTACAACCTGCTGACCTCACTTACTATTCAACATGGATGACTTTTAGTTCTCTTTTTTGCCTAATTGCCCTGGCTTGAACTTCTAGTACAATGTTGAATAGAAGTGTTAGGGAGGCCAGACTTGAGGAAAGCATATAGCCTTTTACCATTCAATATGATATCAGCTTTAGATTTATTATAGATGCCCTTTTAAAAACTGAAGAAGTTTGGGGCACCTGGGTGGCTCAGTGGGTTAAGCCTCTGTCTTGGGCTCAGGTCATGATCTCAGGGTCTTGGGATTGAGCCCCGCATTGGGCTTTCTGCTCAGTAGGGAGCCTGCTTCCCCCCTTCTCTCTGCCTGCCTACTTGTGATCTCTCTTTCTCAAATAAATAAATAAATCTTAAAAAATTAAAAAAAAACTCACTTTGAAAAAAAAATTGAGGAAATTCACTTTTTTTCCTAGATTGTTGAGTGTTTGTATCATGTAAGGGTGTTGGATTTTTTTTTTTTAAAGATTTTATTTATTTATTTGACAGAGATTACAAGTAGGCAAGAGAGGCAGGCAGGGAGAGAGAGGAGGAAGCAGAGCAGAGGAAGCGGAGCAGAGAGCCCAATGTGGGGCTCGATCCCAGGACCCTGGGATCATGACCTGAGCCGAAAGCAGAGGCTTTAACCCACTGAGCCACCCAGTCGCCCCAGGGTGTTGGATTTTGTCAAATATTTTTCCTTCGTCTAATGAGACAATCATGTTAGTGTCACAAATTACTTTTTATACATTGTGTGTCCAACAAAATAGCTTATTATTATTTTATGCAGCTATATTTTAAATCAAATAGGAGAACCCTAAGGAGATAAAAACAAAAATACATATATATTGTGTTTTATATTTACCTATGAAGCAGACTTTACCATTATGCTTTATTTTTTTGTGTCACTATCTAGTGTCCTTTTACTTCAATGAGAAAGACTCCCATATTTTTTTAGGGCAGGTCTGCTAGTGACAAACTGTCCCAGTTGTTGTTCACCTGGGACTATCTTACTTTGTCCTTCTCTTTTGAAGGAAAATATTTCGGATATAGAAATCTTGGTAGACAGTTATTCTATCCCCCCTCACTTTGAATATGTCATCTCAATGTCTTTAGCCTCTACGCCTTCAAATAAGAAACAACTTGTTAATATGATTGAAAATTCCTTCTGTATGATGAGTCACCTCCTTGCTGCTTTCTAGAGTCTCTGTTTACCTTTTGACAAGTTGATTATGATGAGCCTATCTGTGGATCTTTTTAGGACTGTCCTATATTAGAGTTTATTAAGTTTTTTTGATGTATAGATTGTTTTTCATCAAATTTGAGAAGGGTTCAGCTCTTATTTATTTATTTTTTAAAAACTATTCTTTCAGTCCCATTCTCTCCCCTTTCCTTCTGGGACTTCCTTTATGTATATGTTGGTACTCTTGATGGTGTGCCACAGGTCTCTTGAGACTCTGTCAATATTTCTTCATTCTTTTTTCTTTCTGTTCCTCAGATTGAATTACCTCTATTGAGCAATCTCCAAGTTACTAATTCTTTCCTTTGCCTGCTTAAATTGGCTTTTAATCCTGAGTGAAATTTTCATTTCAGTTATTATGGTTTTCAACTCTAGCATTTCATCTGATTTCTTTTTAATTTCTGTATCTTTGCTGATATTTTCTACCTGGTGAGTTTTCATTCTCAGACCTACCTTCATTTCCTTCATTTCCTTCTTCAGACATGTTTTTCTTTAGCTCTTGTAACATATTTAAAATAGCTGACTGAAATTCTCGGTCTAGTAAGTCCAACATCATGCATTGTGCATGAACCATGCTTCCTTTGTACATCTCGCAAATTTTTGTTGAAAGTTGGACATTTTAAATAATATAATGTGGCAACTCTGGAAATCAGATACTTCCCTCCCCCCATCCCAGGGTTGTTGTTTTTGGTACTTGTTATTCTTGTTTGTTCAGTGATTTCTCTGAACGAATTCTGTAAAGTCTGTATTCTTTGTTATGTATGGCCACTAAAGTCTCTGATTTGCTTCCAGGCAGCTAATAATTGAATAGAGGTTTCCTTAAATACCTGAACTAAAACTCAAAGTGTTTGCTGAGAGGCTTTGTATGTGTGTTGGGGCAGGATTCAACACTCAGCTGGGCAATTTACAACTCTGCCTTGGCCTTTACTTCTTGTATGCAGAGTGCTACAGTCTGCTAGAGGTGGGAGTTTAGGAACTTCCCAGGACTTTCCTGAGAAGGTGCACAGCCCTATGGATGCATATGGCCTTCTATATTTCCAAAAACATGTTGCTTTTCAAGGCACATATGAACATCTCTTCCAGCCTCTCCTTTTAAGCTCTTGGATTAGTCTACTGTTTGGCTTAACTGTTAAGCCAGCTAAAATAGCTGTGAAGTTAAAACTCTTGCCTATAATTGTTTTAGACTAATGCTCCCCCAAAAGAGGCTGTTAGCACTGGTCATACTACAAGCCAGATCAAATAAGGACAATCCTTCCTATTGGTGGCTTTCAGAAAACCACCGAAGATGTCAAATAGTAACAATTTGGGGGAAATGAGGGTCTTAAAGAGCTCCAGTTCCATTTTACTCCCTCTGATACCAGGAATGCATGGCTGTTATTTTTTAAGGTTAGTGCTGAGCTAGAGAATAGGGGATGACAATAGGACAAGTTAAAACACCATAAGGCTTATTATTCTTGCTGAGATACAGGCAAATCATTGGTGAATTTCTAGAATTCTGGAAAAGTTGTGACATTTTTTGCCAGCTTTCATAGAAGTAAAATTTTCAGAGGTCCTTACATCATTTTCACTGTCATCCTGGCATTTCTAAGAAAATTTCTTAAGTACTTCTAAGATTTACTTTCAAGTATTTTTGTAGGATTCAATTTTTACCACAACTTATTTTGACCTTAAATAATGGTCTAAGTAGTTAAAATTAAATTTCATTTTTTTATGTATTATTGCTTGACTTCTCATTTCTTAGATATTTGCAACCAATCTTGCTAAAAATTATTTAATGTGGATATCAATAAGTCAACTTGTCTGATGAAATATAAATATTTCCTGCAAGAATTAGTGAGAAATAAGTAAAAGATTATACATAGCTATGTCTACATGAATATAAATGTTATAGCTCTTATCTGCAGAAAAACTGTTTCAAAATAAGTCATGATAGATTTAGAGATTAGCCTGATTATTGTAACATGGGTGCTATAACCACACTATTAAGAAACAAATCTTATTAAAATCAATTTATGAAACTCATAATCCTTTAATCCACTGTAATCTGTTCTGCAAGAACATGACAACCAAAATCCTATGAAACCCTTCATTATCAAAAAGCATGTTTTAAAACAATAATCTCTTTGGGAAAAGGAAATAATCTCATTTGGAGGAATAGGGAATAGAGAATAAAAAAATTCTCTAGCTTTAGTAATAAGGAGATCGTTACCATTTACTACTTACATGTTTAAATTTCTTGAATCTGTGGGTTTATAGTTTATAACAAATTTGAAAAAATAATAGTCTTTATTTCTTCTGATAGTTATTTCTTCAGATATTTTTCAGGCCTGGATGCACACACACACATACACCCTCCCAAGATACACACATACATATACACCCTCCCTACTCCCAGCATACACTCCTTTTGGGACTTTGATTACAAATATGTTAGGTCACTTGAAGTTGTCCTACATGTCATGGATGCTATTTTCGTTTAAAAATTTTATTTTTCCTCTCTGGTTTCATTTTGGATAGTTTCTACTGCTATGTCTTCAAATACTCTAATCCTTTCTCCTGCAAAGTTTAATCTATTAAATCCAATCCAGTGTATTTTTCATTTCAGACATTGTAGTTTTCAACTCCAGAAGTTTAACATGGATCTTTTTTATATCTTCCATGTTTTTACTTAACTTTTTGAACATATACATTTTTTTTAAAGACTTATTCATCTATTTTAGAGATAGGGGAAGAATGTAAGCAAGGAGAAGGGGAGAGGGCAGAGGGAGAGACTCCCCAAGTAGAATTTCCACTGAGCACAGAGCCCTGATGAAGGGCTCCATCTCATAATCCATGAGATCACAATCTGAGCCAAAACCAAGAATCAAGCGCCCAACTGACTGGGTCACCCAGGTGCCCCTATATGATACATTTATAATAGTTTTTAATGTTGTTGTCTTCTAATTCTAATATCTGTGTCAGTTCTGGGTCAGTTTTGATTGAAGAATTATTCTTTTCATTAAGGAACATATTTTTCTACCTCTTTGCACTCCTGGTAATCTTTCATTATATGCTAGACATTATGAATTTTATTTTGTTGGGTGCTGGGTATGTTTGTATTCCTATAAATATTCCTTAATTTTATTCTGGGGTGCATTTAAGTTACTTTGCAATAGTTGGATGTTTTCAAGACTTGGCTGTTATGGTCTATGAGCTGAATGGAGAACAAAGCTCAGTCTAGGGGTAATTAATGCTTGCTAACGGAGGCAAGATGTTCTGGAGTGCTCCACCTAATGCCTTGTGAACTATAAATTTTTCCAATTTGCCTGGTGAGAATAGGCATTATTCTTGGTCCCATATGAGTGTCAGGCACTTGTTCCCTCTAATTCTCTGAAATTGCACTTTCCCCAGCTTTGGGTAGTTATTTCACTTGCATTCCCCGCATACTTGAGGGGAACCCTCTGTGGATACTCAGGGATCTCTTTGAAACTTCTCTCTAGTACGCTGTCCTGTGAACTCTAGCCACACTGGTCTTCCTGATTCTCAGTACCCTTTGCAGGGCTCTGCCTAGGTTCTCCTTTCTTGTGCCACAGCCTAGAAATGCAATAAAACAAGCTGACACAATTTTAAGACTTACTTTGTCTGCTTCCCTTTCTCTAAGAATCATTGTCTTTTATTGTCTGATATCACGTATCTTAAAAACCCATTTCATATATTTTATGTGTTGTTTTTCAAGTGGGCAGATAAATCTCATCGATTACTACTCTATTTTGTCTAGAAGTAGAAGTGTCACATTTGAATAAAATTTTATTTGTTAGCTGTTCTGAATTTTAAAACAGAGGAAATGGACATTTCTCTCTAAAAGTATGAACTGAAGTTAGTCTAAAGTTAGGTGTACAGGTTTTGATAAGATTTTTTTTTTCCTATTATAGTTTGGTAGCTTTCAACAGGAAAAAAATATCCTACCTTCACATCTAAAATATACTTAGGGAATAAGAAAATTATCTTACATAACTTCTATCTACTAAATAAGTTGAAATTCTCTATAATTAATGTATTTTATTAAAATAGATAAATTTTTAATGGAGTGAAATAAAAATAATACAAAGCCAGGAAGGACCCTTATTCTCTCACTCCCCTATAAAGATCAGACATGCACAATGTAAAAATGTCAAAAATTAATACACATGAATTCACCATTACAAAATTCTACAGGATCCAAATACAGACCCATCTTATGTGACTACATAATCAAATAGAAAAAGATAACCTAGGTCTGATGTTGATGAAAATTGATAAAGTTTCTTAACTCACTGTTATCCAGAAAACATTTTCTTCTCACTGACTTAGACCTCATAGCCTGCTTAATACTCATACACACTGACATGTTTTCCTCAGGTTGAGAAATAAACTACCAACCACAAGGGTTAAGATGGAGAATAGAGGTCAAGCAACCAGTATAAATTACAGCTGGAACTTCCTCCTCAACTATGCTATGCTACTCTCCGCAAAATTCATCATCATTTATATAACCTGAAACTTCTTCCATCAAATTTCATCAGCTCTCTAAGAGGTGAGGCAAATGCCAAAATTGCTGCTTGATTCAGAGATACAAGGAATGGCAACATCTGAAATCACATGCCTGAAATAAATATCTTCCCTCTCAGTGAATCAGTCTGGCACAGTTCTCTGCCCTTGCGGATTTCCTGCACCTCAAGATGATCCACTGGCTGAGGATCACCACTGGGGCAGGTCAGAGGAGTTTTGTAAGACTAAGTAAGTTTTAGCGATTCCTCAGGGATCAGAAGTAACCAAAGTTATGAAAAGGACTGTAAAAATAGGAGGTCATAAGGAGAGGTGATGTCAGTCATGGTCATGTGCCCAGGGAAAGAGTAATGGCAATATAATGGGGGCCACAAAGTAGAAAAGCAGAGCCTTGACTGGGTATGGCTGTCAGTTTTAAGTCCTTGAAAGAAAAGAGAATGAAACTGGGTAAGCAAAGAATTGGAATCATCAAGGAAAAAGTCCCCTAACTACACAACACTGAAATCACAAAGGAAGGCAGAACCAAGTTAGAGTAATATACAAAGGATCAGATTTGGTAACTGTGAAAACAGAATTTTCATGATGAACTGCTAGAGGGCATAGACACTCTGATCCTAAAACTAAATTACCCAAAGGCATTCAATCTGGGAAAGAAAACTGTTCTCAAAGTTTTCTTTCATGACACAGTTGATGTCATCTTTAACAAGCAATATGCACTTCCTTTTAAAGATGATTCATGAGCAGGCCTAGTTTTCTCATAGTAAACTCCTAATTGCCTCTTGCTGCTTTGAAGTACTTGTGTTCGCGGAAGGTCATTTGATATTAATTAAAACTTCAAGACTGATTAAACTGGTTAATTTTGTAGCAGATTTGGTTAGCACCTTTTTCTGAAGGATGCTGATAAATGATAAATGAATTAATCTATGGGTAGCATGAAAGAGCTAACATGTCTCTCTAAATACTAAATACTTGATTTACAGAAAATGATTGGCTCGGGGTAGAGAGATTCTTCTGACTCCACCTCTCAGTCACCCTGGCTGAACCAGGGCCAATACATACCACATCTAGACTGGGGACTACATGCACGGGATTAATGCCTCATGGAGATGTGCAAACCGGTGACCTGTCTCTGAGTTTAATTTCAGATTACACGAACTAAACTGCTTAAATATTTTTTAATTGCAAAGATGACCATCAGGAACAACTTAATTGTAATCAAATTATTCTCAAGCTAATTTTAAAGTACCAAATATTTTTGATTTCTCTCAAAGCCTTCAATCACATACTATTAGTTTTTCTTTTATAAACACTTCACTAGTAGAGTTCCCTAAATGAAAAGACAGGATAAGACAGAAAAATGTGATGAAAGTTATACATATTTTCCTAAGCAATTAGATGAAATATCCTTATAATGTACTTTTACTTTCTTAAATGTTCAAATTTATATCTTTACATAAATATATTAAAATCATTCAAAATAAAGCTTTGGAGATTGGTTTTAAAGTAGAGGAAAACATCACTGGTATGTTCAAAAGACAAGTCAATGCACAGACTGATTTTCTGTAACTTGCAACATCATATTTTTGGTATTACCTTGCCTAGAAGATAATGGTGGGTTTTGTTCTCGAGTCAATATAATTGGGGGGAACTTAACTCCTCTGACTTCTCAGTTTCCTAAACTTAGTTTTTGTCTTTATCCTCCTACCCTATCTTCCATTCTTCTTCTTAAGATGCTTATAATTTCAGAGTTATCACTATTCAATGCCTTAAGACTCTTTAATTGAAACACCAATGCAATATTAAAACTGTTCATGGCTTGATTTTGTCATATACATGGAGAATGGTTACCAGGTAACTAGAAGTACAAAGTCTCATTGACAAAGTAAAAAACTTTCAAGGTGTGAGTCTGCTTGAGATTCTCTTTGCTTCTCCCCTCAGGTGTGCACTATCAAAAAATAAATAAATGAATAATATAAAATAAAATAAAATTAAATAAAAAAAAAAAGGAGTGCCTGGGTAGCTCAGTCAGTTTGGCAAGCCCCCTGACTGGCTCCACACTGAGCATGGAGCCGGCTTGGGATTCTCCCTCTGCTCCTCCCCTTACTCTAAAACTTAAAAAATTTTTTTTAAAAACCTTCTAGGTGTGATATAAACTTACGTATTTCTTCCACAACTTGTGGGTCACATTCCTTGTATTTTTCTACTTCTGCCTTTAGCTGTTCCCTTTGGTCTCGAAGTGAAGAAAGCTCTTTTGCTAGCATGGTTCGTTCTTCCTGCATTCAACATAGTTTTATGTAAATTAAGACAAGCAAAATGCCATATGTTGTAAGCTTATATATTTTATAAACATTTCATTTTATTTCTCATAACTAATGTGCACTAGGCTTTTGGACAGTATTATACAGACACATACCTATATTCACAGTATAAGAACAAATTCAACTCACATTTTTCTCTGATATCTCAAACATCTTTCATATATTTTGACTGGTTGAATGGGAATTAATATGTAGAATTGACCAGTCATAAATAGATGATTATCATATCACTGATTATCAAATGTTTGGAAAAGATACTGCCTCTTGGGTAGTTTCATAAGATTGTGTCAATATAAGTAATATTTTATGGCAACATCATCATTATGCAATTTTCCTTAAAAGTGTGATAGACAATTTTTCAACCTTTAAGGATGATTAGCCTTTACAAATACTTAAAGATATCAGAAATAAGAAATTATTGCTTGTGGCCTCCTATCACTTTCCTTTAAAAGTAAACCACGATAAAGCTTTTAAAACAACAGGATCAAATAAACACATTTGAAATTTCTAGCCATAGTTCTCACTAACAGGTGGAAGTCACCGTGCTACAGTTTTCAATTCATATGTGGGAACGGTTATGACACAAACTTATAGGATAAGCCTGAAGCAAAGCTAAGTAGAGTTCAAGCTGCCTTGATAGGACTTATTTAAGGTTCCTTGCTAGCTTATATTTTGGTACTTGTATTTTTTGTCTTTTGCCTTTAATTGTTCTCTTTTGTTCCAAAGTGAAGAAAGGCTACTTTGCAAGCGTTTGTACAAGGGAATGCAGAGCACTGTACAGAGCAGCATGGGCTAAAGCAGCACAGTCCAACAGAACTCTACAATGATAGAAATGTTCTAGATCTGTTTTCCAATGCAGGAAACATTAGCCACATGGACCTCCTGAGTATATGATATATGGCTATTGTTACTGAAAAACTGAATTTAATTGCATTTATTTCTAATTCAAATGTAAATAGCCACATATGATTATACTGTATATTGTATTAACACAACTCAGAAGAGATTTAAAAATAATTACAATATAAGATGGCTATTTGCCATCCACACCCAAAATTATACATGCTCCACTATGAAAATTGAGAAATGTAGCAAAATGGTGAAGAATCTGTGTGAAGGCAATAACTCTCCAGACACCCTGAACTAGGAGACACCTCAGACTGTTACTAGCACTGAGATCTGTGCCACATTAATTTTTTGTGCCTTTAGTTACTTGAATTAAAAATGGAGATAGTAGGGCGCCTGGGTGGCTCAGTGGGTTAAAGCCTCTGCCTTCAGCTCAGGTCATGATTCCAGGGTCCTGGGATCGAGCCCCGCATCGGGCTCTCCGCTCAGCGGGAAACCTGCTTCTCTTCCTCTCTCTCAGCCTACCTCTCTGGCTACTTGTGATTTCTGGCTGTCAAATAAATAAATAAAATCTTTAAAAAAAAATGGAGATAGTAATAGCGAGTACCTCCTTGCACTGTTGGCAGGATTCAATGAATATAAAATGCACTGGGGGGGCGCGTGGGTGGCTCAGTGGGTTAAGTCACTGCCTTCAGCTCAGGTCATGATCTCAGGGTTATGGGATCGAGCCCCGCATCGGGCTCTCTGCTCAGCAGGGAGCCTGTTTCCTCTTCTCTCTCTGCCTGCCTCTCTGCCTACTTGTGATCTCGGTCAAATAAATAAATAAATAAAATCTTAAAAAAAAATAAAACGCACTGGGATATACTTGCCTGGCTCACAGTAAGCAGATTATATGTTAGCTATTTCTCTTTCATTGTCAGCAGCATCATTGTGACCATGAATTATGCCTAGTAAATGGGGGCTAAGTGTTTCTGCAAGATCCTGATTGGTGTGCTCAGGATGAACACGAGAGTTCATCTTTCTCAGGAGGCTTTCTAAACTGTTGTACTCCTCCAAGCGCTGCAGCATCCACAAGGATTTTTACCAGGTGCAATGGAGCTAGGGGACTGGGTAACACTTAACAGACAACTTTTGGGCATGGGTATTAGTTGAAGGTGCATCTATAATTTATTGCCAACGTTAAGGAAGAAAAAAAGGATCAAATAAAGAAAGGGTAATTGCTACAGTCCGTTAAAGAAAGATAACAGCTTCAGGTTATGCCCAGAACTTACCTTTCCTTAAAAATTCTTCAAAAATTACCATTCTCCAATTCCTATCTGTGACTGCTGATTATTCACATAAAACAAAGTATGTGAAATTATTTTGAAAAGCCGCGATAAGCCTGTGGTGTATTCTTTTCTACATTGTGACTGTTTTTGAGTCTTTCACAATTAAGTGGTACAAACAGAGGCCTAGATGGAATGCTTAGTGGTGCATTTAGATCTTTAACATTTTTTCAGGTCACAAATCCATACTGGAGTTTAATGAGGAAATTAGAATATAAAGTGATTTTTTAAAACCCCTAACATAATACTTCAGAGAACATTATACTTTTTGAAGTAAAATAATGTTGATATTCACTTAAATAATTTAGAAATGTTACAAAGCCCCAAAGATAATATACTGATAGTTTTCAATTTGTTCTATGCCAAAGACTTAAAAAGAATGACTCTTAAAAAATTTTACATAAACATTTATAAAGGGCTTACTTTGTGCCAGGTACTCTTCTGAGTGCTTTGCATATATTTGCTAGTTTAATCCACACAATAACCTAATGAGGTAGATTTTATCCCCTATTTTACAGCTGGGATAATTAAGAACAGAGAATTTAGGAGACTTTCAAACCCAGGCTATCTAGCTCCAGGGTTTATGCTTCTATGTAATGCTGCCATACACAATATAGTACAATAATAAAAAATAAACCTAGATTACAATTAGTTAATCCTATCAGGTCCAATGTTCATGTCCTTTGCTGTACTCATCTCTCTTCTGGTAGGAATGGTACACTCCTCACAGGAAGCTCTAAATTCTTACTCTTCTATTTAGAATTGACACTATTAAAGACTCTAAACACAAACTTACTGTTTCATGTCGGCCAATTTTAGCTTTCTCAATGCTTTTCTGTAGATTTGTGTGCTTCTGGTTTCCCTCAGATACCTGGAAAATTAAAATAAAATGGATTTTTAAGATAAACTTGCTTAACATGAAGTTTATGAGTCCAGAAGTCAAAATGAGATTTTGACTTTTTAGCCCAAGGCACTGTAACAAACAAATCAAGACTACAATGGGAAATAACTTCTCTAATTTGAAGAAAACCAAGTACCATGAATCATTAGGGCAGAATGGAAAAAAAAGTTCAAAAACGTTTCTTCTCATCCCATCAGATTATTTATCTGCAATCTTTATTTATCAAGTTCCCTAATTCCATGCCAAGAAACTTGAGGTATATTATTTAGTTAGAAATTGAATTTGAAAATTCAAAAAAATGTTTTATATGAATTCTTTCTTCAAATTTCATTTCACTTCTGCCTAAGTCTTTTGAAAACATCTTAGACTGTTTCTTATAGGCTTGTAATATTATGGCCTGTTTCACTAACATAGAGTTAAAAATAATGCATGACTTATTATTCTTAAATCAGGTACATTATGAGGAATTACATACTTGATATACTAAATTCTTAAAGAAAAAAATCTATGAGCCTGTTGCTGATTTTAGGCTTGTTTTACATACTTTAAAAGTGATCAGTTCAAGTACTGTACTAAGCCTAGAAAGTAGTAAATTGTATGTAGAAATGGATCAAATTAAACCAGCATAAAGAGACCATAAATATAGGATATTCATTAGCATGTGACTGAGCCCACACCAAATAGGACTGGTTAATTTCAGAACATCACTCCCCCTGCTTCTCAATTTTATTATTCTCACCTGGGCCCATGACTAGATAAATAACCACAGGATTTTCCCAGTATTAAATTCTCCACCACATCTTTTGCTAGTTGGAAATTTCAGATTCATATGATTGGGTAAGAGCCTCCTTAAAATATATTTTACTCCTTCCTCACTCTTGAGTTACAAACATTTGGAAAATAATAATTGGATGAATGATTTATCTAAGTTGATTATAAGAAGCTGACCTTTTACGGTATGACCTAGTTTATATGTATAGGGTAAATAATACTATGTGTCATAGATTAAAAAATCACAAACAATATCTTCAAAAAGTTAGCTTTACCCTGGCTTTAGGAAATCTTCCATTACTCAATATGCATAAAGGAAACGCTATCAGCTTTCCTTTAATTGTTGTCTAGTCACTGATTCTAATCCATACCATGAACAAGATCCATCTGTGATGCCAAGAAGACAACACCACCAAACCAGCTATACCTCTTCTGAGGGTAACTACCTTCCTAATAATTAAAAAAAAAAAATCTGCTATACATTTAGGAGTCAAAATAAAGCTTTAAAGTCCTAAATTTAACAAGGAAATCTGGTTCTTTAAAATAACAGTTCTCATTTATAAAATAACACCATGTTTAAAAAGTTAATATTCCATCCTGCAGGACTCACCTGAAATAATAAATTCATGTGACTTTTTTTAAGAGATGGAAGAATTTTTTTTTTTTTAAGATTTTGTTTATTTATTTGACAGAGATCACAAGTAGGCAGAGTGAGGCAGGCAGAGAGAGAGGGGGGCAAGCAGGTTCCCTGCTGAGCAGAGAGCCCCATGTGGGGCTCTCTCCCAGGACCCTGAGATCATGACCTGAGCCGAAAGTAAAGGTTTAACCCACTGAGCCACCCAGGCGCCCCTTCATGTGACATTTAAATTCAGGAAGAATAGAGAATCATCCAGTGAAAAAAATACATTAACCTATTAGCATAACATATTTCCATTAAAAGTGTTCTTAAAATATCCTGATAGGTAGATGTTATCCAAGTAGTTAATAATTAAAAAAATAAGCCAATAATTAATGGATATATATCTTAGTTATATTAACGAAGTGTCTTCCAGGAACTGTATGTCTGTTTATAATTATTTACAACTCAAAAACATTTGTAAGAGAGCTAATTCAGTAATTCCTTAACCCTGAAAATATTATCTGCTTTAAATGTGATCTCACGGTTTGTCATTTTAAGAATGTCAGTAATAGAGGAAAGACCAACTTAAATGATGTAATCAAATGAGAAGCTTCTACTAACCCTCCTAAGTACTGAAACAACTCGGTTCAGCTCCATAGTGAAGGATTCTTGGTGCTCTGTTCTTAAAATCTCAGCTACCAGAAACAGTGAAACCAACTCTTGCAAGGTAGCCCTGGCTAACAGCTTTTCATCTACACATCTCTTAGAAGCAATACCGCTAGAGTTCTTTTTTTAAAAAAATATTTTATTTATTTGAGAGGTAGAGAGCGACAATGAAAGAGAGAGAGCATGAGAGGAGAGAGGTCAGTGGGAGAAGCAGACTTCCTGCTGAGCAGAGAGCCCGATGTGGGACTCGATTCCAGGACTCCAGGATCATGACCTGAGCCGAAGGCAGTCGCTTAACCAATTGAGCCACCCAGGCGCCCCACCACTAGAGTTCTTAACAGGCACGGGGAATTCAACCAAACCCAGGCTTTCAAGGGATAAGCACTGAGATTTGTAGCCACTGTGCAGATATTATCTAAACCAGTCCTCAAACTTTAGCATGTATCAGGATCACCTGAAGGGCTTGTTAAAACACAGTTTCCTGGGCTACACCTCCCAGTTTCTGAACAGTATTCTGGAGTAGGACCTAGTAATCCTCATTCTAATGTGCTCACAGGTGTATCACATCACAGGTGATGCTGATGCTTTGCATTCGTGGGCACCACGATTTTGAGAACTACTGACCTTAACAAAAACCTGTTTTGTTACAATAACGAACCCAACTACAAATACACAAGATATTAATATATGGGAGAATATTTTCTAGTTCAGCAAAAATGAATTACTGCTAAGTACTGTAGCCTGAACTAAAAACAAACAAAATATCTTAGTAATTCTCCCACTAAAAGAAATACAAAAGTCTGCATTTACAAATAGAGAAAAACAAGTGACACTTGTTTTGTCCAGAAAGGTATTCACCATAAAATTCCTTTGAAGAACTCTCTCTCTATATTTTCATGAATAAAACAAGAGTCAACTATATACTATACCAAACCCATTTCCAACCTTCACTAAATAATTTGGTAAAACCCAGTGATTCAAAACAAACAATAAGAGCAACAACAAAAATGACTTATAATTAGTAAGAAGAGGATTTCATCTTTAGATTTGAGGATCTGATACAATGCCCCTCTTTAATGCATTCCAGACCACCTATACAGACACTCAGGGTTAAGAAACATAATGCCAATGTTTTCTAAAGGGCTAATTCACTGCCTGGAGGAACTGCTTGTTCATAAGAACAGAAAGACTGATTCAAGCTGTTTGCACCGGAATTCTCATCTGCTCCTTTTAAGAAATAAAAAAATTTCAAAGCATTGCAGAGGAATATAGAAGTTCTCATAGGTGGGAAAGAATGTCAGGCAATAGGGAATGTGGAAAAGAGGTAACAGCAAGAGAAACCAGATGAGTCTACTGCTTTATCAAAATTCACATAAAGTATGTAGGGAAAAATAAGTTCTATGTCTTGTTCCTCCTTTAAAAAAAAAAAAAAAAGCAGGGTGCCTGGGTGGCTCAGTGGGTTAAAGCCTCTGCCTTTGGCTCAGGTCATGATCCCAGGTTCCTGGGATCGAGCCCCGCATCGGGCTCTCTGCTCAGCAGGGAGCCTGCTTCCTCCTCTCTATCTGCCTGCCTCTCTGCCTACTTGTGATCTCTGTCAAATAAATAAATAAAATCTTAAAAAAAAAGGCAGTATCATTTATTTTGGTATTTTATATATTTTAAAAATCTTGTTAGAGTATCTACAACTTTAAAATTCACTTTTTAAGGTGATATTTCATTTAGGCATCAGTCATAAGGAAACTATGAACAGTAAAGACATTTATATATAATGAAAATTGCCTTATAAATTGCCTTTATATATATAAATATATATATAGGGGCACCTGGGTGGCTCAGTGGTTAAAGCCTCTGCCTTCGGCTCAGGTCATGATCTCAGGATCCTGAGATCGAGCCCCACATCGGGCTCTCTGCTTGGCGGGGAGCCTGCTTCCCCCTCTCTCTCTCTGCCTGCCTCTCTGCCTACTTGTGATCTTTGTCTGCTAAATAAATAAATAAAATCTTAAAAAAAAATATATATAGTCTTTATATATATATATAAAATTGCCTCTCTATATATGTAAATTGCCTTTATATATATAAAGATGCAATTGCCACAATAGAGAAATCTTAAATCAATATTTCATGGTATGAATGTGTCACAATTATGTAGCTAAAGGAAATGTTCTGGAAGAATTTTTAATGACACTGTGAAATACAGAATAGAGTTTTTAAAAAGGTGGAAACAAAACCATCAATACATTTCAGAGTCTATGACAAAAAAACTGCAAAAAATGCACAAAATTTTAAAAATGATTACCTCTGTAATGTGGAACATACTTTCAAACTTTCTATATAATAAGCAAACATCATTATTATTTAAAAAATTATCCCATTATAAGCAATATTTGAATATTCTCAAGAAATGAGTAATTTTTATTTTAAAAGACTCAAACAGTGCAGAATTTAAACAAAGTGTCTTTTTACTCCCACTTCTGCACCATCCCCGGAATCCCCTCTCTACAGGTGACTCCTGTAAAGTCTAGAGGGCATCCTTCTTATCCCATTCCTTTGCTTTATTTTCAGATATAGGTCAATATAAAGAATATCTCAAACACATACAGGTTTATCTTTCATTATGTTCTGTAACTTGCTATTTTTATCGAAACTTCCATGTCAACATACATACATAGGTCTACTTAATTTTTTAAAAATTTTATTTATTTGAGAGAGAGAGTGAGAGCATGCACAAGCAGGGGTTGGAGGGTGGGTGGGACAGAGGGACAAACAGAACCCCCGCTGAGCACAGAGCCCAATGAGGGGCTCCATCCCAGGACCCCAAGATCATGACCCCTTCCAACATCAAACACTTAACCAACTGAGCTGCCCAGGCGCCCCTAGTTTTTGTTTTTGTTTTTTTTTTAGATTTATTTTAGAGACAGCGTGTGCACACAAGTGGCAGGGGTGGGGGGCGGCAGAGGGAGAAAGAGAGACTTTCAAACCAAGTACCCACTGAGTGCAGATCCTGACTCAGGGCCCAATCCTTCCACTCTAAGATCCTGACCTGAGCTGAAATCCAGAGTCAAATGCTTAACTGACTGAGCCACCCTGATGCCCCTAATTTTTTTTTAATAGATTTTATCAGAGTACTTCTAGGTGCTAGATGGAAGGCACAGAGAGTTTTCCACTTGTGTCCCCACAGACACAAGTACCAGATTCATTTTAATTTTCAAATGAAACCCCCCATTTTAACCCCCTCCCCCAGAGTGATCCACTGAACCTACATTGACACATCATTATCACCCAAAGTCCATGTACACGTTTTGTGTTGTACGTTCTATGGTTGTGACAGATGCATAATGATATGTATTCATCGGTATGGTACATACAGAGTATCTTCATTGCCTTTAACATCTCTGTGCTCTGCCTATTTACCCCTGACTCCTGCCAACCTCTGGCAACCAATGATCCTTTTCACGTCTATATAGTTTTGTCTTTCCAGAATGCCATATAGTTGGATTCACACATTCTGTAATCTTTTTAGACAGGCTTCTTTCATTCAGTATGAATTTAATTTAGTATGAATGCATAAATATGCACTTATGCTCCTCCGTGTCTTTTCATGTCTTGATACCTCATTTCTTTAAATCACTGAGTAACAGTCCATCGTCTGAATGTACCATAGCTTATTTATGCATTTACCTACTGAATGACACCGTGGTCACTTTTGAATTTAGGCAATTATGAATAAAGCTACTATCAACATTGACATGCACATGAGTTTTCCACTCATTTGGGTTAATCTCAAAGAGTGCAACTATTGGATCATAAGAGTCTGTTCAGTTTTATAAACAGCTGCCAAATTCTCCTCCAAAGTGGCTATACCGCTTTGCATTCCCAAGAGCCGTGAATGAGAATTCCTATTGCTCCACATCCTCACGAGTAGTTGGTGGTAGGTTCTTTCTTTTTCTAGTGTCTACATACTATTACTTTATTATTCTCTTGTCAATAACTATTTTATTAATGTCTCATTTTTCATTATGGCAAGGCTCCAACACTCCCACCATTTGACATAGACCTCTGTGCATGTCTTTCTGTGAGGTATAGTATAAGCAAAATTGCTGGCTCAAGACATAAACATGTAACTTTCTGTTAGCACTTTTTATTGTGGAAAATTCACATTAAACTTAAACATCTTAACCATTTTAAGTGTATAATTCAGCAGTTGAGTTCTAATGTTGAGCAATCATCACCATTACCCATGTTCAGAATTTTTCATCACCCCAAACAGAAACTATACCCATTAAAGAATAACTCTCCATTCTCTTTCCCAAGCAGCCCTCTGTAACCTCACTTTACCTTGTGTCTCTGTGAATTTGCCCATTCTAAGTACATCATTTAAGTGGATCACATTATTTTTGTCCTTTTGTGTCTGACTTATTTCACTTAGCAAAATGTATTCAAGTTTCATCCATGCTGTAACACATGTCAGAATTCCATTCCTTTTTAAGGCTGAATAATATTTCATTTTATGTATATATCATATTTTGTTTATCCATTCATCTGTTGATGGACATCTGGATTATTTCCACCTTTTAGCTATTGAGAATAATGCTGCTATGGACACTGGCATTCAAGTATCTGAGTCCCTTCCCTGCTTTCAGTTCTTTTGGGCATGTGCTTCAGAGCGGTATTGCTGGATTATACGGTAACTCCAAACTTTAATTTTTGAGAAAATATTAGACTGTTTTCCGCAATAGCTTCACCATTTTACATTCCCACCAGCAGTGCATAGGCTTCAGTTTCTTCATTTGTTACCTATAATTTTTTCTTACATAACATATGTGAAATAAGTGTTTAACTTTGAACTTAGTCATTTTGCCCTTCACTGGTAGTATGTAACAAGCTTACTCCCAGCAGTTTTCCCCAAAGTGGTTACTGGTAGTTTAAAAGATTGATAATCTGATGCCTGAAAATGATATTCCATTACTGTTTTAATTGCATGTCTTTAATTACCAAGATTTAGCATCTTTTCATCTATCTACTGATCATATGTATTTTTTCAATGACTTAATACCCTTTGGCCACTATTTTATTGCATTGTTTACCCTTTTTTTTTGAAAGATTTTATTTATTTATTTGATAGAGGGTGAGAGAGAGAGCATAAGCAAGGGGAGTGGGAGAGGGAGAAGCAGGCTCCCTGCTGGGCAGGGAGACAGATACAGGGCTCAAACCCAGGACCCTGGGATCCTTTGCTTAAATATTTTTAGAAACTGTGTGTTAGATGGTAATCACTTGGTTATATATGTTTGACTTTTAATGTCTTTCAATGTACAAGTTTTAATTTTTTTTGGCAAATCATCTATCTTTTGGCTTCCAGATACTGTGTCTTGCACAGAAAAGCCTCTCAATCTAATACTGTACAAACAGTTTCCTTCTATTATTTGCATTCTTTTGATCTTTCACTTTGTAAAAGGCCTCTGGTTTATTTTGGAAATGATGTGAGTCAGGGCTCTAGATTCAATTCATTTCGATGGATATCCAATTATCCCTATAACTCATTTACTAGTCTGTCCTTTCTCTACTGAATTGATAAAGATGTATAGAATCTTTGTCATAAAGTAAACAAGCATGCATAAGCCCATTTACGGTTTCTCTTTACTGCTCTATTTATGTTTGTCTATTCTTACACAAGTAGCAAGTTTTAATTACTATGGCAATGTATTTGTTTTAATATCTAGTAGGGAGAATCCCACCTCATTGTTTTAATATTTTTTAAGATTATTTATTTATTTACTTGTCAGAGAAAGAGAGAGAGAGCACAAGCAGAGGAAAGGGCAGAGGTAGAGGGAGAAGCAGACTTCCTGCTAAGCCAAGAGCCCAATGGGCTCTATCCCAGGACCATAGGATCATGATCTGAGCTGAAGGCAGACACTTAACTGACTGAGCCATCCAGGCATCCCTCACCTCACTGTTCTTTAATACTTTCTTGTTCCTTCCTACAATTTCTCTACCACATGAACTTGAGTATCATCCATAATAATCTAGTGGGATTTTGATTACCACATTAGCTATATAGACATAAATTGACATTTTTATAGTTTTCTCATTTGTGAATTTATTGCTCCATTTTTTAAAAAGCTCTTTCATGTCTTTCAGTAGAGTTTTGTAGTTTTCTTCATGTATGTCTTGACCATTTCTTTTTAGATTTTAATATTGTTTTGGGTGCTACTGAGGGAAGCCAATGACCCCTTGCCTAAGTCTCTCACTGTACGGAATGTTCTTTGTCACAGTAGTTAATCTCAAGTGCTACTGAATCTGAATAAAGTCAGTCTTTTCTTAATGGTTATGGGAAAAAACTCTCTCCTGCCGTCTGGATTGTAAACTCAAGGCTACAAGGAAGCAAACAGCCCAGATCACTATTGGCAGCCATTTCACAACAGTCTAGAAAGCCAACTTTAGGACGTATCACACAAAAGGCAAAGCTAATATAAATACAGAGAAACAGAGTCACAATCTTGATTAAACGATGCCTAAAGTATGTTCTACTTTTGAAAAAATTTAATTTAAATGAATCATTAAGTCAATTCCACCTTTATCATTTATGCCAAGTAAATTTAAGTGTTCTTCCATTACCACGGTAAACATCTTAACTATTACAACAGATAAAGCTTTAATAATAGTCTATTTCATTTACTGCTGGCTAGCAATGAATGCTGTGAATTATTTTGGAAGATATCAGATTTAAAACATTCTTATTCCTCTATATTGGGTTATAGAACTAAGTCTCAAAGAATAAGAGTGGGTGGAATGAAGTAACATATACCAGGAAGGTTCTTCATTCAATAAGCTTTTATAAAGTGCCCACTACATACAGTTATAATAATATTAGCTTGAATCTTTTCACTAAATTAATATAGTAATGAATAACTCAAGGCATGTAGTGAGCACTGACTGTTGAGTATTTTTGAATTGTTTTTCCTTATGCAATAAGATAGTTGCTCATTAAAAAAAAAAACTATGAAGCTAGCAAATTAGTACTCCACTTAACAGGGAAATCACATTTCCAGCAATCCAACCTGTGCAGCACCCTAAAGAACCTGGAAATGAGAAAAGTATACCATAACTCTTAAATAAGGGATTTAGGAACTAACAGTGAGGATCCCATTAAGAAACCAACACAGGGGCGCCTGGGTGGTTCAGTGGGTTAAATAAAGCCTCTGCCTTCGGCTCAGGTCATGGCCTCAGGGTCCTGGGATCAAGCCCCGCATGGGGCTTTCTGCTCAGCAGGGAGCCTGCTTCCTCCTCTCTCTCTGCCTGCCTCTCTGCCTACTTGTGATCTCTGTCTGTCAAATAAATAAATAAAATCTTAAAAAAAAAAGGAAAGCAACACAAAGGGAAACTGAAGCCACTTGGTAAGCGCATACTTGAGAACCCAAAGAACTCAAACTCTCACACATAATATACCTGCTGAAGATGAGATCACAATAATCAAAATTACAATGTGAAGAAATAAACTATGAGTCAGAGCAGTGCACAACAAACAGGAAATAAGCATTCTTTCAATTAGGAGTATTAGGAGTATGTATGTTCAATAAGACTAAGTAATAAGAGGAGAAATGGAAAACTAAAGAAATTACAAGAAGGAAAAAGCAAGAAGATTTGGAAATGAACTAATTGAAGCTGAACTATCTAAAAATGAACTATTTTTGATTTCTAGGAAGTGATAAAAAATTAAAAAGTAGTTAAATGATGTGGAAGATAAAAAAAAGTCCAACAGAAGCCTTATATAGTGTAGTGAAAACAGACTTAGAAGTTGTAACTATAGTCAGAATCCAATTAAAAGCCCCTCAGAGGGGTGCCTGGGTGGCTCAGTGGGTTAAAGCCTCTGCCTTTGGCTCAGGTCATGATCCCAGGGTCCTGGGATGGAGCCCCACATCAGGCTCTCTGCTCAGCGGGGAGCCTGCTTCCCCCGCTCTCTCTCTGCCTGCCTCTCAGTCTACTGTGAGCTCTCTCTGTAAAATAAATAAATAAAATCTTAAAAAAAAAAAAGTCCCTCAGATATTTTGAAAACCAAAAACATGAAAAATCCAACTGACGAAGTGAAGCAAGTTAGATACAAAATTACAGAGGATTAGACTCTTCAGACATGAGAACTGGGTTCTAATATGATAAACTCAGAGATAAGCAGTATACAGCAGAGGCTACTGTCTACCAACATCTTCTCTTCCGTGTAAGAGGACCCCAGTGAATAGTGAAAATAAATGCAAATTAGTACATCTGTCAGTGGGGTGAGCAAGAATATCTCCTAGATAGGCAACCTCTATTAAGAAACTCATCTGCTTGAGAAGGAAACCCAAAATCCACTTGGAAGGGCAAGCCTAAAATTATTTGGAATGACATACTTGTTTCTTCAATAGATGAGTTTCTTTCATTCTTTTTTTTTTGATCAAGGAGAGACTTAGAATTAGGTATAGAGATTTGGGGGTGCCTGGGTGGCTCAGTCGTTAAATGTCTGCCTTTGGCTTGGGTCATGATCCTAGGGTCCTGTGTTCGAGCCCCACATCAGGCTCTCTGCTTGGTGGGAATCCTGCTTCTCCCTCTCCCACTCCCCCTGCTTGTGTTCCCTTTCTCACTGTCTCTCTCCCTCTGTCTGTCAAATGAATAAATCTTAAAAAAAAATAAAGATGAGATTTGTATTAATATTTTTGTATTAAAAAAACCTCTATGCATATTTTGCACTGTACTCATGGGGTGAAGTCATAAAAGCAACTTATTTCTGTCCCCAAATAAACAGCTCAATGTGGGAAGTACTTCTCTGCCACTGGATGAGGAGGTGGGAGTCCATGACTTCCCTGATGACTCTTACTATCTACAATGATTTTTTTAAAAAAATATTTTTTATTTATTTATTAGACAGAGATTACAAGTAGGCAAGAGAGGCAGGCAGGGAGAGAGAGGAGGAAGCAGGGTCTCCGCAGAGCAGAGAGCCCGATGTGGGGCTCGATCCCAGGACCCTGGGATCATGACCTGAGCCGAAAGCAGAGGCTTTAAGCCACTGAGCCACCCAGGCGCCCCACTATCTACAATGATTTTAAGTTGTGAGGCAAAGCCTTGAATCGGAAATTACACTAACAAAATAATACTTTCAATCTTGATTTAAAGGTAAGATTTCCCTTTTCAGCCACAGCAGGCTGCCAGTGGGTCTTCTGCTAGAAGGACAATGTCCTCCTCTCTTTCCTGGACTAGAGTTTCTGTTCTCCCTCCAGTCCACTGTCTGGAGAAGGGGAAAGAAAATAGGTAAAGGGATAGAAAATAGCATAGACCAGGTACTGTTGCTAAGATGTCTCAGTGCTCTCTGGGCCTGACAGATGTTTAAGCTAAACTCTTGCAAAGCTATACTCCAGGGTTCTTTGTAGGCTTCCCTGTTGCATCCTCCTAATCATAATCCCCACAATGCAGAAGGTACAGTCCTCTGAGGGCTACACAACAGTCCATTGGCTCACCATCTCCCTTCTCCAGCTTGCCCCTCATTCCCTTCCAGTCTGCTTTTTCAGAAGTTCGTTCCACACAGACTTTATGCTAGGTTCTAGTGCTCTCTGGGTGGAATTGAACGTAGCTCCAGTGCCTCTTGCTCTCTCACTTTTGACTATGGCTCACATGTTGCCCATGGAGACACTTATACCCAACACACTCCAGGATTGCTGGCCAATTCCATACTTTCATGTAATAATTGACAGAATCAAACAATACATAGATGGTAAAATCAGCAAAATTATTTTTACATAAGGAATTGGCTATTTTCGTATAGTCTTTCAAGAGCACTGGGAAATAATATGCCCAAATTTTATTCTCACCATTTCTGAATATTTACAAGAATTAAGATTGTCCACTATTAAAATTGTTAATAAAAATATTGCTGAAATGTTATTTAGAATGTTTTTGATCCAATAACTTACTCAGTTTCTTTAAGCAATTTAGTTTCATTAGAAGCTACCAATCTAAAATACCACAAATTACTTGCTAAGCATCAGTTAGAGTTTAAGCTCAAAGTACTAGTTAATTTAAATACAGACTTTAAATGTAAAACTTCAAATTTCTATTTAAGTCATGTTAAAGATTTACTTTTTTAAGATTTTATTTATTTATTTGACAGAGAGAGAGAGACAGTGAGAGAGGGAACACAAGCAGGGGGAGCAGGAGAGGGAGAAGCAGGATTCCTACCAAGCAGAGAGCCTGATGTGGGGCTCTTTCCCAGGACCCCGGGATCATGACCTGAGCTGAAGGCAGATGCGTAACAGACTGAGCCACCCAGGCGCCCCAGTCATGTTATAATAAACTCCACATTAAATTTATAAAGCCAAAGAACAAGTCATAAAGAGACAACAGTGTTGAGAAAGTGATTAGAGGACCTGCTCATAAAAGGCTTTCATCTTTTTAAGAAAATAAAGTCCATTCTTCTTTTTCTACTTCTGCCTCTTATGGTAGAAAGATTCACAAGAACTTGGATTTCAAGGGATTAAAAAGGTAACCTAAAACTTTCTCTTCCATAGCCAAAATAGCTTTAGCAGAGTAAAGGGAGCAACCCAACACATTCGGATGGTAAACTAAAGAGTCAAGAACAGTCAACCAAACTAAGATTCACAGTAAGTTTAAGTGTTAGAAATTATTGAAAGGTGAGATAGATATAACTTTTAAAAATATAATAATTAGGGGTGCCTGGGTAGCTCAGTTGATTGAGTGTTGAATTCTTGGTTTCAGCTGAGACCATGATCTCAGGGTCCTTGGATCGAGCCCCATGTCAGGTTCTGTGCTCAGTGTGGAGTCTGTTTGAGATTCTCTCCCACTGACCACCTCCATCCCCTGCTTTTGCACTCACTCACTCTCTTTCTAATAAATAAATAAAATCTTTTTTAAAAAAAGGTAATAATTAACAAAATTTATTTTATTTTATTTTTTTAATTTTATTTATTTATTTGACAGAGAGAGCTCACAAGTAGGCAGAGAGGCAGGCAGAGAGAGAGAAGGAAGCAGGCTCCCTGCTGAGCAGAGAGCCCGATGAGGGGCTCGATCCCAGGACACTGGGATCATGACCTGAACCGAAGACAGAGGCTTTAATCCACTGAGCCACCCAGGCACCCCAGTCATAATTAACAAAATTTAAAATTGAGGTTGTTTTGCATCTAATCTAAACCAACACTTAACAATAAATACAAATACTAGGGAGTGTGAACAAAGCCCTATATTTGAATCTGATGGAATATAGGCCTGGAAGTTTGAACCACACCCTTTGGTCAAGTAAGAAACATACTTAAACAAAAAACACCCAACTAACAGGGCCATTCTGGTGAAACTTCTAAATAGATAAAGCAGCCACAGACATTATAAATATTGAAACATTAAAATGTATAAAATATTGATGTTTTTGTGGGTAAAACAAGCCAAACTAATTGAAATTTTAGGGCTATCCCAAGAAATTAATACATATATATTCTTTTTTTTTTTTTTTAAAGATTTTATTTATTTGACAGAGACCACAAGTAGGCAGAGAGGCAGGCAGAGAGAGAGGAAGGGAAACAGGGTCCCTGCCAAGCAGAGATCCCCACGTGGGGCTCGATCCCAGGACCCTGGGATCATGACCTGAGCCAAAGGCAGAGGCCTCAACCCACTGAGCCACCCAAGTGCCTCCATATATGTTCTTTTATCTTGACACTGCCACCACCTGGTGGCATGATATCAAAATTGTAGGCTCAGTTTTTTTGTGGAGTCAATCTCTTCCAGGTTGGCTGATTTGGGGAGAAGATAGTTATGAATGAAGAATGGAGGTCACAAACCTGTAACTCACATGAAGCACAGAAGAGTACAGAGAATTCTATAGCTCTAGAGTCAGGTTTTTCAAACATCCAGCAACTAGCTCCAGTAACAAAGGAAAATAATTCCTGAAGAAAAGTTTAAAAAGTCTAGTCCAAAGGTACCTACTACAAAAGAAAATATAAATAAATATAAAAGAGAAATCATGAGTCTTATCAAAAATCTCTGAATTCTATGGAAAAAGTCATGCAAGTTCACAGCTGTAATATTACCCATTGTAATTATTAGTTTAAATTCTTTACCAACAAAAATACTTAGTTTATATACTCCATCCATTCCGAATTTTTTAGTCATTCAATCTCATCAACCATATATTTATTCTTGATTATCTGAGACGAGGAGAATAAGAACATTCAATGTAAAAGACATGACTTCTAAGTGCATATGGATATAATTTTGCAGACCCTGTTAGTTGCCTCTTTTTTTAAAAAAAAGATTTTATTTATTTATTTATTTGATACAGAGAGACAGTGAGAGAGGGAACACAAGCTGGGGGAGTGTGAGAGGGACAAGCAGGCTTCCCTCTGATCAAGGAGCCCAATGTGGGACTAGATCCCAGGACCCTGGGATCACGACCTGAGCCAAAGGCAGATGCTTAACTAACTGAGCTGCCCAGATGCCCCCATTAGTTGCTTCTCTACAGCCTTTCTCTGTAAACAGAACTCCAGCTTTGTTCAGATTGGGGTACTAGCATGCTCAGAGAGAAATGCGTCCCCTCCCAGTCCCAGAGGATGAATTATGGTGGCTTACCCTTCCAGCGTGAGCATGTGACTCAAAGCTGACGGAGGAACATAAAGAAAAGCCTAGTTGGGAAAGGGGGCATTCTGGGATTTTTTTCCTGGAAAAAAAAGAGATGTACAAGAAGCAAATCCATCTTTCTTTCTTCCAGCTTTGAACCCTGTCACAGCAGACATAGTAGCTGTAGTAGCTACCTGGATCCAAAAAGGGAAAGCCAAAAAATGGCAGAGAAGCTAGTCATCAATCCGCGGTTAGATTAATCAATCCTAACAGCCCACCTCCAAACTTCTTATATAAGAACCCCTACTATTTAACCCAATTTGGATCTACTTTTCTGTTATTTGTGGCTGAAAATATCCTGATTTATGTTTATAAAAAAACCCCATAATGTTGGGCAGCATTTCCCAATGGAGCATTAATCCCTCATGACAATGGGTTAATTAAGGGGCGCCTGGGTGGCTCAGTCAGTTAAGCATGACTTTGGCTCAGATCATGATCTGAGGGTCCTGGAACTGAGCCCCATGTCAGGCTCCCTGCTTTGTGGGGAGTTGGCCTGTCCCTCTTCCTCGGCCTTTCCCCCTGCTCGTGCTCTCTCTCTCAAATAACTAAATAATCTTAAAAAAAAAAAATGGGTCAAGTAAGATTCACAATGCATATGCCAGCATATTATAGGATCTGAGAACTCAAATAAACTAGTTTATCTTTATTAATCCAGGATCCCCCAATACTTTTGATTATAGAACTTTCCTTTTAACTAACACCTATTATATATCCTTTCCACAGAATTACTTTGGGTAATGATGAGCTAATGTCCCGCAAATCATAACTCAGGTAAAGTGGTAAAAGAGAGTATGGTAAAAAGTGATAAAAAGAAAGTGTGGAGTTTAAAATTCATGCTTAATCATTCATATACACGATATTTCTGAGGCTAAATCTTCCCCATGATGAGACTACTATAATCATGACTACGTAGTGGAAATCATCTTTACTGCTATATGTTGTAGACTGAAAGACAAAGAAGGAAGGCTCCTAGACCAAGAACACAGTATTAGGGACTGAAACTAAACAAAACTGTATTGATTTACGCTTTCACTCAACATTTATTATGTCTCTTCCTGTCTCAATAATTGCATTCCATGCTGGGGAGAAAGCATGATTAAGATATCTCTGCCCTCAAAGAACATCTGCTGTGGAAATAGGCACATAAAGACTTCACTCTATAAAAGGAATATATATAAGATGGTCAAAGCACAAAGAAGTTCTTAACTATTGAGGAGGAGAGGAAAAAACTCAGAAAAGATTCTTAAGGCGGGTCCTAATGGACATATGTCTCTGGTTACTGCGCAGATCAGAGTCTGTTAGTTGCATAGTAAAAAAAGCCAGCCAGGCACAGCATGTAAAAACACAAAGATATAAAATGAGTAGCACTTAGGAAGCTATAAACAATTCAGTATAACTGGTCTGTAGGGCTAGCAAAGGGGTAACAGCAGGCTATTAGGCTGGCTAGTGGCAGGAGCTAGATTACAGAGAGCCTTAAGCCAGTTTGAGGAATCTGGACTTTATTATTCAAGAGTGAGAAAATATCTAAAGGACGTTAAAGATAACAACTATAGCAGATAGGAGAAAGTGAAGACTGGAGACAGGGAGACTGGTGAAGAAAATAATTCAAAATTCTGGGCCAGAGATAATGAGAATCTAAGCCCAAACAGTGGCAATGGGGCTGGAGACAAAGAGAGACATTTGAGAGATATCACTGTGTAGAATCAACTGAGGTTTTTGCATAAGCTGGATAACTACCAGGTTTGGGCAACTAAGTGGACCCTAGTTCCAGGGTCTAGGAGATACAGAAGCAGGTTTGGGTAATGAACTGAGCTGTGAACATATGACTGCGATTTGCCTGTCAGCCATTCAAGGAAAGAGGTCTAGTCGGTAGCTGAACACACAAGTGTGGAGCTCAGAGCAGAGGTATAGGCAGGAGATAAAAACTGGGAAATAAGAGGTATGCAGGTAGCAATGGAAGTCACAGGAGTAGATGAGATTTCCCAAGAATGCTCAGAGCAAGAAGGGAGAGGGACTGAGGAGAGAATGCTGTGGGCCAGCCTAGGGATCCCTAGTTTGTCAAGGAAGTTGCTTGAATTTGAGTTTATTTTTTCCCTATTTCAAAAATCTTCACAGAAAACCTGTATCCTAAGACAGAAGCCACCTAGGCTAGAAATCCCATGAATGGTAGTCTTAAAAGATAGTTCTTCAAAAATAAGACTCAGGTAAAAAGAATATGCAAACTCTTCCTTACAATTAGGGAGACTGAAGTACTATTTTAAAACTTAGATTTATATCAGCTAAATATGTTAGCACTAGTTATTTCACATCAATTTTGTAGAGCTCTTACTGGTGTCACTTAGATCTCTGGTTGAAAAAATGAAAAAAAAAAGGAATAGGAATGAAATAATAGTCATGAATCTAAAACAGGGCCTTGATAATAATTTGGAAAACACCAGACTAAGATTATTACAGGAATGAAAGTAGGGCAAGTACTAGAAACACTAAACTAACTAAAGGTAACTGACGATAATTGGTAATGGATTACATAAAGGGTAAATAGAACCAAAATTAATCTTCCAATGTGAAGGCTTGGGCATTCCATAATTCCAGAATTATGGAAGTGACAGATGTCAGAATGATCTCCATTTTCTATATTCTTAGACATGCTCAGTTAAAAATTAAAGTCTGGGGATGCCTGGGTGGCTCAGTTGGTTAAGCGGCTGCCTTTGGCTCAGGTCATGATCCCTGCGTCCTGGGATCGAGTCCCACATCAGGCTCCTTGCTCAGCAGGGAGCCTGCTTCTCCCTCTGCCTCTGTCTGCCTGTGCTTACTCTCTCTCTCCCTCTCTCTCTCTGACTGATAAATAAATAAATAAATAAATAAATATTATGGGCGCCTGGGTGGCTCAGTGGGTTAAGCTGCTGCCTTCAGCTCAGGTCATGATCTCAGGGTCCTGGGATCGAGTCCCGCATCGGGCTCTCTGCTCAGCAGGGAGCTTGCTTCCCTCTCTCTCTCTGCCTGCCTCTCTATCTACTGTGATCTCTCTGTCAAGTAAATAAATAAAAAAAATCTAAAAAAAAAAATTAAAGTCTGGAAAGAATATGAAGTTTCTTTTAGAGCTACAGATTTTACTCAGATATTGGTTATACAGATTAAAACTGTAGTCTAAGGGAATAAGTGTGGAGGAGGAAACATTCTTTAGAATCAATCTTGAAGGACATGAGAGCGAAGAGAAGAAAACAGCAATAAATGATAATGGAGTAGTACCCCCTGCTTATCTGCAGGGGATGTGGTCCTAGACCCCTAGTGGATGCCTGAAACTTCAGGTGGTACTGAACCCTACATATACTGTTTTTCCCTATACATAGATACCTGTGATAAAGCTTAATAAATACATTAGGCACAAGAAGAGATTAACAACAACAGCAATAATAATAAAACAATTACAATATGTTATAATAAAAAGTTATGTGAATGTGATCTCTACCCCTCTCAAAATGTCTTATGGCACCAAAACTCACTCTTCTTTTTGTGATGATGTGAGATGAGAAAACATCTGAGTGATGAGATCAAGTGAAGGACACAGACACCGTGACATGGTGTTGGGCTGCTGTGGGCCCTGTGACCACACGTCAGAAGGCGATTCTTCAGCTTCCGGACACCATGGAGAGCAAAACAGCTGACAAGGGGGGGACCACCATGGAATGGCCAGAGAACTTTTAATTATCAGGAGTAAGGAGCTCTACAAGGCAGTCAACCTTGTCAGAACTGGTAGAAGGAAGAAGTTATGAAGAGAGAGCAAACCAGCAGAAAGGCACTGAAAGCATTAAGTACTGGCACCAGAAGCAGTGAAATCCAGGAGAAAAAACTGGGGCAGCAGCATAATGAATTAAGAGTTTGCTCCCTCTCTGCTACTATGGAATAGTACCTGATCATTTCTCTTTTGCTGAACATGTTAACATGCAATTCATTTATGGTCTAGTTTCTTTCTGAACCAAAATATGAATTCACAAGGACATGGTTAGCATGGTGTTACAGGACCGAGCAAGAGTACCAACAATTTTTGAAGGACTGAATGGCTCCCCACTTCTTATGGTAAAGGCTTTCCAACAGGGTGGATGGCTTTCCACTGTCTGGCCATCGTCCCCCTTTAACTCCCTAAGGTCCTATCAGTCCATTTCAGTCATTCTACTCTAGTAACACTGGCCTCTTTCATGTTTTGTAAATTTAATGTGTTCATAAGGCCTTTGCACCTGCTGTTTTCATTGTCTAGATAGGTCTCTCTCTCTGGATGTTCCTCCCCAAGATATCACAGGTTAACTCCCTCTCCTTCCAATTTTGCTTTCTCAGTAAGGTCTACTCTGACCACTTGATTTTTATTTTTATTTATTTTTATTTTTTAAATTTTTTTTGTTTTGTTTTTTTTCTGACCACTTGATTTTTAAATCTGCACCCTGCCCCCCAACTCTAGCACTACTCTTTTTTTTTTCATATACACATCACCTATTCATATAATACACAGTCTGCATGTAACTATGGTAACTATGTTTATTGTTTGATATCTGTCTCCCTCTACTAGAAAATGAGCTCCACAAAGGCAGGAATCTTTATCTGTTTTACTCACCGACACATGTCCCAAGCACCCAAAATAGTGCCTGGCCCAGAGCTGAAGCTCAATAAATACTTCTTGGATGGATGAACAGATGAATCATGGGGAGAGACAGAAAGTGAGTCTTCTGGAAGGTGTGGTGAAGCTTTTCAGCACCGTCTTTGAGGATACATCATATCCAGATATTGAAAAATTCAGCCCAGGAAGAGAAAGCTGGTAAGGAGTAAGCCAACAGAGAGCATACAGACTCACCATAGCTATGCTCGAGCACAGATGTCCTTGGTGAAGAAAGAAGGGATGTGATACATGAACAATAAATGAACACCTCCACATGTGAAAGTTGGGGAAGTAAGACCTGATGCTCTCAATCTTCTCCATCAAGTAGAATGCAATTATCAAGGCTCCTGAAAGGGGTGGCTGGGTGACTCAGTTAGTTAAGCAACTGCTTTCGGCTCAGGTCATGATCTTGGAGTCCCAGGACTGAGTCCCATATCAGGCCCCCAGCTACGTGGGGAATCTGCTTCTCCCACTGATCCTCCCCCATCTCATGCTATCTCATTCCCTCTCTTTCAAATAAATAAATAAAATCTTAAAACAAAACAAAACAAACTCCTGAAAGACTGAATTTTACTTAAGAACTACAAATGTTAAGTAGCTTTGTAATTTAGCTTACTAAAGAGGAGAAATAGTTGCCAACTATTTACCTTGTTGATATAATGTGATCTTAAAGAAACCAAATTCCACAAAAACCAAAGTCCCTTCTTACCTGAAAGAGATACTAAAAATGATAAATCAAGAATGGAATTATTACGGGCGCCTGCGTGGCTCAGTGGGTTAAAGCCTCTGCCTTCTTCGGCTCAGGTCATGATCCCAGGGTCCTGGGATCAAGCTCCGCATCGGGCTCTCTGCTCAGCAGGGAGCCTGCTTCTCTGTCTCTCTCTGCCTGCCTCTCTGCCTACTTGTGATCTCTGTCTGTCAAATAAATAAATAAAATCTTTAAAAAAAAAGGAATGGAATTATTACAATTTCTCCAGCTGGACTTTATTCCTTATTGAACATCTTATGAACAGAAAATGATTAATACAATAAAGACAGAACTTCCACTGAGAAAAACCAGCTTGATTTTGATATATTACTTCTCAGGATTTTACTTCCTAAAAGAAGTCCATTTTAGAAATTAGTTAGGCATAATTATTTATGCTTATAAGGTGATTATGCCATTAGGTGACAATCTTCTGGCTTACTACAGAAAAAACAATGGCATTACTCTTCTTTCCTCATTAACAAAGGAGTAGAAGACTTTACAAGAGAGAGATAAATATAAATTTTACTGATAGAAAGCTGCACTGAATTCTACAAAACGAACATTTTAACAAACTGAACATAAGTTGATAATACTAATGCAGCAAGTAATGTCATTCCAAGCTATTTTTATTTATTACTTTCTTTTGTCATTTTCTTTTTTCTTCCTTCATGTTGTAAAAATAATGACAAGAGCAACAAATTACAAATACAATGAGCCATACAGTCTCCCTGTGCTTTCTGCTATCAGAAGAGTCACTAAACTGTTACACTAGGTATCAAAGAGGGCCTCCAGCAAGCCAGGTCCTGTAGGGGACATAGTACACACATGATCTCACTGGAGATTTTAATATTGCCATTTTACAGATTAAGAAATGGAAATCCAGAGAGAGTAGGTAATTTTGACTAGGTAGTAAATGGCAATATTGCTAGCTGAACTGAGGTCACCTAGATATCAAAATCTACGCTTTCCAAAGAGAATCCTGTCCCTCTGGGTATCATATGTTAAATCTGTCAACATTTTAAATACTAATAAACAGTGTCCAGAACAGGGGTGCCTGGGTGTCTCGGTTGAACGTCTGCCTTTGGCTTGGGTCATCCCAGGGTCCTGGGATCGAGCCCCGTATCTGGCTCCCTGCTCTGCAGGGAGACCACATCTCCCTCTCTGCTGTTCTCCCTGCCTGTGCTCTCTTTTTCTCTCAGTGAAATTTAAAAAAAAAAAAAAAAATCTTAAAAAAAAACCAAACAAAAACCAAAACAATGTCCAGAACAATTTCAAATGAGGTATCTTCAAAAACAAACTATATTTTGAGCTATATAGTATATACTTAGCTAAGATGAATCTTTTGAAATAACATATTAAAATAAAATGGTATGTTTGGTCAAGAAGAACCTTTCAGGGGCGCCTGGGTGGCTCAGCTGGTTAATTGTCTGCCTTCAGCTCAGGTCGTGATCCCAGGGTCCTGGGATCCAGTCCTACATTGGGCTCCAGTCCTACTGGGCTCCCTGCTCAGCCAGGGGACTGCTAGGAGACTGCTTCTCCCTCTCTCTCTGCCTCTGCCCCTCCCCTGCTTGTGGCTTTCTCTCTCTCACTCTCTCAAATAGGCAAATAAAACTTAAAAAAAAAAGAACCACTTTTCAATGCAGCGGAAATCAAAATTATTCAATAAGTAAGACCCTCTGGCATTTAAAAATGTAGAAAAATCTTGGGCAGACAATATTTGTAGAAGTATAAACATACACCAATGAAAATGTATTTATACAGCAAAACTAGTAAAAAAAAGATCACACAAGAAAATGGTCAAGTATTACCATATTTCAAGGAAGAATAAAAACACAAATATTATTTGTTGATTATAACAGTTTAGCCCAGCATCACTAGTGCACCCCAAGGGGGGAAAAATCAAAGACAAAGCAGAGTGTTTTCTGTATAACTCAGGTATTCATAGAGAATGGACTACATTATCATTAAATACTTTATTATCTGATCAATTATGCTATAGTTATAGAACTTTATACTCCCATAAAATAATGTCCTGTTTATGTTACTATGCCTGAGGCCAACCCTTTTGGCTCACTGACTCATCTAATCTACCTTCAACCTCCTTCCTCCCGTACCCAGTTCCATTCCCAGTTTCCTCCAGAGCTAGAAGTGGCAATGTGACAATACTTCGACCTATAAAAATTAAGTAAAAGCCTATTAGAGAGCTTTTGGAAAAGCTTTTGTTTTCCTGCTAAGAGAGACAGCCATTCCAGCAACTTCCCTTTCCCCTTTTCCATACCATTCTTCAGATATGACAAGAGAAACTGTGGCAGCCATGTCATGATCATGATGGAAAGGCCAAGGGGATCACAAAGATGCCAACTCTGATACCACTGTGTCACTGATCAAGACTAAGACACACCTACCTCTAGACTGTATGTGAGAAAAATAAACTTCCATTTCAGCCACCATTAGTCAGATACTCAATTACTTGCAGACAAAAGTAATCTTTATCAAATCTCCTAGAAAACTTTAAAGTTAGTAAGAATGGAGTTTAGAAGCTGATTAGTTATATGATGTGTTCCTTTATTTGTTCAAATTGTTAAATGCCTACTTTCTATCAGGATTCATGTTAGGTTTGGGGGAGAGAAGTTGAAGATAAAAATGTATATTAGTTTGAGCCACAACCTTAATATGAGAGAGAGAGATGTAAATATGACAAGTGTGATAAATGCTCTAATAGAGCATGAACAGACTTCAGTAATAGCAAAGGGAACCGTGAGGTTTTTTTTTTCTTTTTGTTTTTGCAGAATTCAAAGTCTAGATGTAAATCAGAAAACTCTAAGACCAACCAGGACCAGTCCTGCTCTTTTGTCCCAAATGATCAATGAAAAGTAGGAAAGGAAGAAGAAAATCCAGGAAGCAAGTGAAAGTTAGACACTGGTGAGGATTTCTGATAACCCTGATCTACCTACAGCTATTGTCCACACTATTAGGGCACAGGAGGTGCAAAGCAGCACTCTGGCCTGTGTCTTCAGGAGCACAGTGGGCCTCAAACTGCTCCATCTTATTTTTACAGACCCAAAGTGGTCTGGGAGACCTTGCTGGGAGTGAGGGTGCCCATGCCCAAGGAAGAGAAAGTGCACTAACTCGAGTAGGAGACGCAGCTGCAAGGCAGAGAACTAAGAAGGAACACTGGTATTTCAGGTGATGCCAGCCTGGGTAAATGCTAAGGACTAGACACTTCTTCCAAAACCATTCCTATGTAAGCCAGAACACAGATGTTCACCCCAAAGAGAAAGTGGGCCGCTGGGGAGGGAAGAATCCAAACTGGCTGAATTTACCTCAGTTTATTGAGAAATCTTTCTTCAGGTGACTTTTTTACTACCAGGTGGAATAGGCTCAAATTTGAACTTAGGTTTAATTCTTGCCCATGTGAGTTTGTAAGTTGAGCATTTATATTGGCTATGTAAGGATCCTGTATATATTTTTACCCAAAAACATTATCATTGTCATCATTTATGCTACCTGAACCTTTCAGAGCATATAGAGAGACAGCATGTGTTCTCCAGCCACACACACAGACAAGCAGCAAAAGGGAAATCTATTTTAGGTTAAAAATGCTGTTTTTTAAAATCTGAGCTTTGTAGACTCAAAGTGTACACTGCTCACGACTACGGATTCTACTCCTAAACTTCTCCCCAGCCTACTTTCCTCCATCCTAGAGCCAGTGTCTTTCTTATTTCAGGACTTCATCATCTCTTAGCTGAACAATTTTACAGTGGACATTCCAACTTACCCTCTGTTCTGCCAACAGAAGCATCTTTCTAAAATAAGGCTCTGAGGGGCATCTGGGTGGCTCAGCTGGGTTAAGTGGCTGCCTTTGGTACAGGTCATGATCTCAGGGTCCTGGGATCCTGCCCAGAGTTGGAGTCGGAGTTGGAGTCAGGGCTCCCCACTCAGCAGGGCTGTGCTTGTCCCTCTCCCTCGACCCCTCCCCTCAGCTCATGCTCTAATAAATAAACAAAACATTAAAAAAAAATAAGGCTCTGATTATCTCATGTCTCTACTCAAAATTCTTCAACTGAGAAAGAGTCCTTTATTATCTGCCTACCAGCTATATAGTTCATCATCCCTCACAAAATGGAGCAATACAGAACAACACCTCATACATGAGGTGCCTGACAAGCTCAGTCACTAGAGCATTGTGACTTTTAACCTCAGAGTTATAAGTTCAAGCCCATGTTGGGTGTAGAAAAGACTTAAAAAAAATCTTAAAAAAAAAAAGATTCTATCACACATTATCTCGTTCTATACATATTTGTATAAAATAATAAAAGCTAAAGCATTACTATGTATTGGGGCACCTGGCTGGCTGAGTCTGTAGAGCACGTGACTCTTGATCTCAGGTGAGTTCAAGCCTGACATTGGGCACAGAGTTTTACATTAAAAACAAAACAAAACAAAACACATTTCTATGTATTAGTCATTGCTGTAAGCAGCTATATATAACACATTTGATTGTCACAACTACCCTGTGAAGTAGGAAACATTAGGAACATTTTACATATGAGAAAAAAGAGGCAAAAGAGATCCCTAGTAAATGGAAGAAGGTAGATTGGAATCTAAAGAATCTTGGTCTGGAGTCTACTCTCTTAGGCCACTGCCTTATCATACTGACCTCTGTTACCCACTATGCCCTTCACCCTCAAGACCCTTATGAGCTCCTCTAATTCTTTTCAGAACCAACTTAAATGTCTCCTTCCTTAACTGCAAAGGCTATCCTCAGCAGAATTAACCTTCACCTCCTTTTGTACTACATCGTCTTCAGTATAACACATATCACACCACCCTGCAATGATTCGTGGACACGTGTGTCTCCTCACTAGACTGTGAGGTTCTGGGGACAGGAACTACCTAATTTATCATTATGTCCTTCTCATCAGTTTCAATGCCTGCCGCAGCAAGCACTCATTAAACATTTACTGAACTGAATGAATTTCAATAGAAATAATGCCTGTTTTTATTTAGTAACATTTCAAGGTTGTCCACATGGCCCATTAGTGCACTTATTCTATTATTCACTCAGTTTTGGCAATAAATAATTCTATATACTCATTTCTAAAAACTAATAAAAAAAATAAATCTTTAAGTTACTGTAAGATAATCTATTAGGGTCTTCCAAATCAACACACTGTGTCTGAAATCCAGCTTAGCATCAATTTCAAAATGTAATGCTTAACTTTCATAAAAAGTTTATTACTTGCCTTACCAAGTACAGAACATGAGACACAAATTTGAGTATTTTTATATTGCCCAAAGAACTTAGCACACTGCACTGCATAATTGATGGCTTATTTGGCACTTTAGACAATGTTAAAGAGAAACATAAATTATAACCATGAGGCTTTTAGACTGTCTTTAATAATGATCAATGCATACAACCTAAAGGCAAGGAAGAAAAAAAAATGTGTTTCTTGATTTAATTTTTGGATCTACTACAAGAATGTCCCTTCTCAAGAGATGAATACATTCCTGTACATGATCACTGGCAGAAACAAAGCAGAACAGAATGATGAAAAATAAAGCAAGAAAACAAGCAAGAAAGAAAGAAATGAAAGAAGGAAATTTAGAGTTCCTCCACTCTCTCTCTAATCTGGAAGTAATTAACAAGAAACTCAAAGGAAGCTAAACTTTCACTTTGGAAATATGCTGAATAAATAATCCTTCAAACGCAACCTTGAATTTGGAATCTAATTCACTGCAACACTAAGTGAGTACTTTCTATCCTATATAAATCCCAACATCTCTTGCAGCACTTTTAATCTATTATACTTTTCACTCTTAATTTCACTCTTTCATGGACATATATCTTATCTTTAGCACAGGTTACAAGTTCTTATAAAGCATGAATGTTGACTTCTACTTCTACAAGCTACCTCCAGTATTTGGTAAAATGTTTTGCATGTGGTAGACCCTCAAATATTTGTTCTGACTGAATAAACTTACAGTGTATACTCCTAGGTATAAGAGAATATAAAATATAGCTGAATCTTTGGCTACCACATGCTGAGCACCATATCACTTAATCTAAGTCACAACCCTTTCAAATATAATCTCTATTTTGCAAACTGGGAAACTGAGGCTTTAAAGAGTCTAAGAAATTTTCTGGAAGATCCTACAACTAGTAATAAGTGAGGTTGTGATTTTAATACATGTCTCACTTTGAACTACTTCTCTTTCCATTAAGCCACATTGCTTCTTTAAAATAAGTGATCTTCAGAACCATGGTTGAGGGGCACCATCTGATATTGACATGCCATCTCAAATTTTAGTGAAAGAATAAAGCGGGTTTAGGTCAGTGAAAAGGCACTGAGTTTTGTTTGTTTTTTAAATAACTATTTATAGCAAATGTCAAGAGTTATCAACCTTTTACAAATGATTTATCAAAATCATATTTTTCATTTACTTCTGGAGTGCTTAGAACAGAAGGTATAGGACTACTGCCTAGGTGTTCTCTTCTGACTTGACCTGATTTCTGAGCATGTGTGTGAGATTAATCTTTGACCTCCAGCTTGTAAATTGGCGAGTGGAGAGAGAGGTGTATCACAAATACATCTGATGTCAACTCTCAGACCTGTAGGGAGAGGAGTATGTTAATAGTAACTAATTAGAACATCCTATTCCTCAAACATTCAGAGCAAACAGTGATAAAAAGTTCACTTTTTAAAAACAGATTCACTGAACTAGAGATTCTAACTAGACCTCTTCCTTACTTCTACTAAGGTTTGCCAAGCTCCTCCCCCTTTAAGTAGATATCATGCAAAATCCAGAGGCAAAGAAATAAAAATGTACATTAAGCCTTTTTTCCCCCCTGAAAGATAAAGAGTTTCTCTGGCTCAAGAAATCAACCAAGAAATATTTAATCAGCACCTGTCATACCCAATTTCGGGCACAAATAATTACCTGGAAGAAGGTAATGAATTAATTACCTACTAATAAAGAAATAATTACCTGGAAGAAGAATGAAAAGAACAAAAGACTGGTAGAAAAAAGTTCAGAGAACAATTATCTAATAAAGGATTTGCATCCAGAATACATAAAGAATTGTCTAAACTCAAAAATAAAAACAAACCAAGTTTTAAAAAAAACCAAAAAAAGGGGCACCTGGGTGGATCAGTTGGGCAAGCATTTGACTCTTGGTTTTGGCTCAGGTCATGATCTCAAGGTTGTGAGACTGAGCCCTGCAATCGGCTCCACACTCAGTGTGGAGCCTGCTTACGATTCTCCCTCTTCCTCAAACCCCCCCACCAACTCACACATGTGCTCTATCTAAAAAAAAAAAAAAAAAAAAGAAAAAAAATTTAACAGTAAGAGATCTGTATCAACACTTTATCAAAAGAATACATATGGATGACAAATAAAGATGTGCAAAGATGCTCAACATTACTAGTTTTGGGGGAAATGAAAAAAAGACATAATGAGATATCACTATATACTTATTAGAATGGGTTTCATACCAAGTATTGGTAAGGATGTGTGAGGACTGGAAGTCTCATACGTTACTGGTAGGAATGTAAAATGGCATAGAATTTTAGAAAACAGTTAAATATATACCTACTACATGAATCAGCCATTCCACTCCCAGGTATTAATCCAACATAAATAAAAATATATGTCCCTACAAAGACTTGTACACAAATATTTATAGCAGTATTAGTTCTAACAGCTCAAAACTAAAACAAAAAACCCAAACGTCTATCAAAAGGTAAACAGACTGTCATATCTCCATACAATGGCATATCACTAAGCAATAAAAATGAATGAATAATACAGCAACATGGATACATCAAGATAATTATGCTGAGTAAAAGAAGCCAGGAAAAAAGAGTATATACTATATAATTCTATTTATATAAAATTCTAAGATATATAAATCAATGTATAGTGACAGAAAGCAAATCAGTGCTCGCTTGGAGATGGGGGCAGAGAAAGCAGGGAAGGGAAGGTAGGAGAGAAAGTGAAAAAAGGGAATGAAGAAATTTTTAGGGATGAAGGATATGCTCATTATCTTGACTGTGGTAATGGTTTCATGGATGTATACATATGCCCAAACCTACCAATTTATAATCTTTAAATGTGAACAGTTTTTGCATGTCAATTATTCCTCAATAAAGCTGTTAAAAACTAATCAAGAAGGTAAGACTTATACATGTGAAAGGTTAAACAAAACTTAAAATCTGTGGTCTTATCCTCTAAATGGCCCCGTTTCCTGCTCCTTGGTATTTATGCCCATCTGCAATCTCTGCTTATGTGTGGGGTGTGTTTAATGACTGTTTCAGTAAAATAGAATGTAGCAGATGTAAAGAGATGTCATTTCCAAGATTAAGTTGTCAACAAATCCAGTAACTTCTGTCTTGGACTCCCCTGTTTGCTCTGTGGGAAGGCAGCTGCCATACGTGAGCTGCTCTATGGAGAAGCCCTTCATATAAGGAATGAGGGAGGTCTCTGTCTAAACTCAGTCCAATAGCATTCAGGGGACTAAATCCAATAACCATCTGATTGAGTTTGGAAGCAAATCCTTTCCCAGATGAGCCTTCTGATGAGAATGCAGCTCTGCCCAACTGTTAGACTACAACCTGATGTGAGACTCTGAGCCAGAGGTACCTAACTAAGCCATGCCTGGATCCATAGAAACTGTGAAATATCAATATTTGTTTCTTTAAGCCCCAAAGGTTTGGAGTACACAGTTTGTTACAAAGTGATAAACAACTAATAAAAAAAAAAATCTAAGTTAGCTTTAAGGAAAAGAAGTCTTCAAAGCAATTGTATCCATTTAGAATACCTTCTGATAAAATAACAGAATATTTGACTAAAACTGGATTAAGCAAAGGTTAATCAGTCCAAGGCTAGTGTATATCTTAAAATGCCACCAGAAACCCAAGCCCTTTTTATTCAGGTTCTAACATTTTTTTTTAAGATTTTATTTATTTATTTGACAGATAGAGATCACAAGCAGGCAGAGAGGCAGGCAGAGAGAGAGGAGGAAGCAGGTTCCCCGCTGAGCAGAGAGCCCGGTGTGGGTCTCGATCCCAGGACCCCGGGATCATGACCTGAGGCTCTAACATTCTTAAGGAACAGGTCTTCCTCCTAATGTTTGTTATTATAGGGTTATAATATAATCTCATGTCCACACATGAAAAGAAGGGGAAAAGATTTTGCCTTCATGAGGAAAGTAAACACTTTCCTACAAACCTCAAAGCTAGTCTTCCACTTACATCTCACTCATGAGAACTGTTTTCCATTGCCACTCTTAGTTGAAAGGGAGTGTGGGAAGATGAACATTTTTTCCACAAGACACACTGCTGCCTCAACAAAGTGTTTTGTTAGCAAAGAAGAAAGGGGCAATGTTCATTATATAGAAAACCAGCAGTATGTGGTAAAGCAATACATTATATTATGGTAAAACCAAAAATATTATAGATTTAGAGAAGATCCAAAACACTGTAAGCTATAGGAGCTTGAGATGGTTTCTGAGAAGAGAGATGGTTAGAAATTGGCTAGGTAGAAAAGAAAGGCAAGGGAATTCTCTAAGAGGATAAAAGAAGAAAAACCATGAAGGCAGGAAAATGCAGTAAGGCCTAAAAGTAAATTACCCTGTATAAACATCTGATTTTACTAACTTAAAAAAAAAAAAAGCTGCTGAGTGATGAATATTCATGTTGTTTCCTAGCAGAGAAAACAAATGCAGCATCATGTTTAAAAGATTTTAAAAAAGGGCAAAAGGATCTGAATAGACACTGCTCCAAGGAAGATCGCAAATGGCCAGTAAACACATGAAAAGCTGCACAACATCATTAGTCATCAGGGAAATGGAAAGCAAAACCATAACGAGATGATACTTCACAACCACTAGGATGGCTCGAGTCAAAAAAGTCAGGTAATGATAAATTTCAGTGAGGATGTGGTGAAACTGAAAACTTTACACATTGCTGGTAAGAATGTAAAATGGTACAGCCAAATTAGAAAAAAGTCTAGAAGTTCTTCAAACAATTAATCATGTTATCATATGACCCAGCAATTCCCAATAGAAATGAAAACATATGTCCACACAAAAACTTGTGCATGAGGTTTACAGCAGCATTGCATATAAGAGTCAAAAGGTAGAAACAACACAAGTGGCCATCAAGTGGTGAATGGATAAATAAAATGTGGTATATTCATACAATGGAATACTATTTGGCCATAAAAAGGAATGATGTACTGATACATACTACAAGATGGACAAACCTTGAGCACATTACACTAAATGAAATAAGCCAGTCATGAAAGATACACATTATGTGATTCCATTCATTTGCAATGTCCAGAACAAGCAAAATTTACAAGACACAGAAAATAGCTTACTGGGGGGCACCTGGATGACTCAGTCAGTTCAACGTCTGGCTCTTGATTTTGACTCAGGTCATGATCTCAGGGCCCTGAGACTGAACCTCAAGTCAGGCTCCCCATGCAGCATCGAGGCTGCTAGATATTCTCTCCCTCCTCCTCTGCCCCTCCTCCTGCTCACATATGCTCTAAAATAAATAAAATATTTAAAAAAAAGAAAAAGGAAAGAAAGAAGTAGCTTACTAGCTGCCTACAGCTAAGGAGGGGTAGGGGGGCTGTTACCACCTTGCTCCAAACTACCATTACTTCATAGCTGGTTTATTCCAATAACTTAATCTACCTGTTTCCCTGCTTCCATTCTTTGTCCACTAATGGATTCCAAGTGCCTAGAATAGTATCTGGTACACAGAAGATAGGAGGTATTCCGTAATTTTGTTGTTGTTATTCTGACTCCAAGTCCTGTGCTCTTTTCCAGTGTTTTCCCTTGATTTATTTTCAAATATCTATCCTGGTAGGAGAGAGTGCTACTCAGCATTCAAAACCCCTTCCTATTTCCAGGAATTGCTGGGGCCAACAAGAGGGAGCTAGCGCCCATCACAGAAACTAGAAACCCCAATTATTTATTTCCCCAGCTCCCCTGACCAGAGTGTAGGCCAATCACTCGTACTTCCCAAAACTGTGACTGGTAGCTAGGCCAGCAGTTTTTTTTTTTTTTTTAAATTTTTGAGGTTTTTTTGAGGAGGGGGAGGGGCAGCAGCAACATCTGCTTCTTTAGCCGGGGTCAGGAGCACCAGTGGAATTATGTGAGGGCAGCAATGTCAATAGAGCTAAGTGCAGGTGTCATGGCATGGTTCTGGGGCAGTGGAATCCTCAGCACACTCTGGCTGTGGCCTGGCTGTGCACTTTCCCTCAGTTCCTGCCTACTTCTAGAACTGGGTTTCTAGCCTTCCCAGTGATTCTGTAAGTCCTTCTTGTATCTTCCAATAAATTCCTTTTCTGCTAAATGCAGCCAGACTTAGTTTGTGTTGCTTATGATTAAAAACACAGACTGACCGAGGGCTGCCTATAAACTTTGACCTTAAACCCAGGAGCAACACTGTAAAAAAGTGGTATTTCAGAATTTCCCTGTGAAGAAATGTAATCCCATATTGCTTCCAGACAGCAAAAAATTCATCTCCTTTACTATTCTTGATTAACTTTCCCTATTCCTGTTATCTTCTAGAGAATCAGAATTCTTCCTATCTCATCCCAAAACAAGTCCATAGCCCATTTCCCTAAAGTTCCAGTTTTTGCATACACTGTAAATTCCACATGATAATTCACCCCTTTGCATAAAAGAATAAAAAAATAAAATTCAAATGTAGAGGAATCTTGTAATGCAGACAGAATGCATGTTCTTGGAAGCAACCAATACAAAATACATGTTGCTTGGAAGCAACAAAACAAGTTTTGTTTATTCATAAACAAACTGCAGCACATCTATGCAATGGAATATTGTTCAGCAATAAAAACAAATGAGCTACCAGGCCACCAAAAGACATGGAGGAAACTTAAATGTACATTACTAAGTGAAAGAAGCCAATCTGAAAAGGCTACAAACTGCATGATTCCAACAATAGGACATTCCAGAAAAGGCAAAACTATAGAATAGTAAAAAATGCCAGTGGTTGCTAGGGATTAGGGGAGAGGGAAGGATGGATGAATACTGGAGCACAGGAGATTTTTAGGGCAGTGAAACTACTCTGTATGATTCTGTAAGTGTGGATACATGACATTTATGCATTTGTCAAAATTCATATTACAGAATGTGAATCCTAATGTAAACTATGGGCTTTATTTAATGACAAGGTATCAGTGTTGGTTCATCAACTGTAACAAATGTACCACACTAAATACAAAATGTAAATCACTTTTCGAAAGTTCATGTTATGCCATTTTACTTTTATGAAAGACCTATATTCGTACCTATTTTGCTAATTCAGAGAAATCTGAAGAGTATTTTTCCTTTTACAAAAAAAAAAAAAAAAGATAAAAGCAAAAATAATGTCTCAGTGTTCATTTTGTAGCAAACCAGTATACAGGTAGCATGTACCCAGATCACTGAGCGCAGCCCCACTAAGCTCCTTCCCTGGGAATGATACTCAGCATTTCAGTATCAACCTCCACAGCTTTGAGCTGTATCTATGAGCACCTGTGCTTTATCTTGATTTATTCTGTGCATCTGTTAGCAAGATGGTGTCTTACAGGTATCACAAAAACCTGAGAGAGGCTACTTTTGGGGTCATGAACACTCAAATTTTTTCCATATAGATTTATGGTAATTGCTTTTTCTCTCTCTGCCATTTTAGCTTACAAAAGGTTTCATAGGAATGCTCCACTTTTAGTTAGTGGAGAACTAAACAGTTGACCACAGAACAATGCAGAGGTGAGGAGTGACCCTCATGAAGTAAAAAATCCACATATAACTTTTGACTCCCCCCAAACTTAACTGCTAATAGCCCACTGTAGGCCAGAAGCCCTACCAATAACATAAACAGTTGTTTAACACATATTTTGTATGCAATGTGTATTATATACTGTATTCTTACAATAAGGGAAGCTAGGAAAAAGAAAATGTTAAGACAATCATAAGAAAGAAGATATATTTACAATATTACATGTATCGAAAAAAATCCATGTGGAAGTGGACTCATACAGTTCAAACCCATGTTGTTAAAGAATCAACTGTATTTGGGAACTCTCTGTAGCTTCCCATCCAATCTGTAACCCTTAAAGAAACTAAAATAGTATAAAATAATATCATGGCATATGGAAGGATGAAAGTTAAAACATTCTAAGCAGCTTGTACTGTTTAAGAGATCTTTATTATCCTTAGATTTTGACTCAAATAATGCATGTTAAAAATTTAATGGAAACCACTAAATGAAAAGATTAAATGAAACAAAATCTTTTTCTAAAAAGCAGATCTGTAGTTCCTCGAGTACAGATCCTGTACCTCTTTGGTTAGGTTTATTCCCAGGTATCTTATGGTTCTTGGTGCTATAGTAAATGGAATCAATTCTCTAATTTCCCTTTCTGTATTTTCATTGTTAGTGTATAAGAAAGCCACTGATTTCTGTACATTGACTTTGTATCCTGCCACGTTACTGAATTGCTGTATGAGTTCTAGTAGTTTGGGGAGGGAGTCTTTTGGGTTTTCTATATAAAGTATCATGTCATCTGCGAAGAGAGAGAGTTTGACTTCTTCCTTGCCAATTTGGATACCTTTTATTTCTCTTTGTTGTCTGATTGCTGTTGCTAGGACTTCTATTACTATGTTGAACAAGAGTGGTGAGAGTGGGCATCCTTGTCGTGTTCCTGATCTCAACGGGAAGGCTGTGAGCTTCTTCCCATTGAGGATGATGTTTGCTGTGGGTCTTTCAT